>CM029652.1:20836535-21007914 GCA_017311315.1 Dendrocalamus latiflorus
ATACTAAGTCGATATTATTATTTTACTCCCAGGAGGTTGATCTTAAATATTTCATGTTTCAAAACACCAAGTACTATACACACAACACACTAGTACGGATTGAAATGTAGTACTAATGTATACAAACATAGTTACATACCAGTGAGCTAATGCTAAAAGGAGCATGTGTATGCGTCACTGATTATTGAGCAACATTATTGGAGCCATTTAAGATGTTCTTTCTTTTGCTGTGATTGGGTATAGAAGGTTAAGCTGCTTTTTTTTTACTAAAACTACCCCTGAATGATCAATGGTTATGATTTCTCCACTCCTTTTATCTCTAAAGGATAAGTGGTGTACCACAAAAGAGCTCAAAAAACTATGGAAGAACTTTTGCTGATAGACTTATACTCATTTCTGCTTTTCTTTTGCACGTAGGGACGCCACAGGCTGAGACTGGATATAGCATACGCAATTTCAACTATTATGTATTAATTAATCCTAGATTGGTTAACAAGAACACGGCATGCTCGTTGTTGATATGGTGATATATATTCTATCCCTTTAGTATTTGAAAATATGTGCTATATATATGAATTTGTAGATGAATCCTAGTAGGAGAAATGGTTATAAAGATGGTTTTCCGAGTTTAGAACTGTTGGTATATGTTTATTTGAGATCCCTTGTAACACATGAGTAATTAACTAGCAAAAACAAAAGGAGGGCTACATAATTTATATATTACTAGCACTTATATACAATGCAAAATCGCATTTGTGTGTCATCTGCACAGAACCGTCAAACCCTTTTCCCCGTTGGTTATTCACCGAAAAATAAAATTGGCAACCCAAGGCTGGAAAAAAAAATATGCGCATACCCAAGGCTGGAAAAAATGCCAACGCGCTGAAAATTTCGCCAACCGTGCCACATATTTTGCTGTCCCGCCACACTGCATAATTTTCCTGACGTGCTCGCGTGGCCGCCAGGAGACCACGTACACACCAATACAAAAACATGTGCATTCGGCTAAGGATGCCAACAGTGCATTCGGCGGATCCCTGCTCGGAAAAGAGCCTGACACTGCTTATTATTGGTTATCGTAGTCAAGAGAACTCACTACTATAGAAAGGTTAATAGTAGATGGTAAATCACAGACAGGCCCGTCTCTATAGTTACAGAGACCCTTGGGCGAGCGCAATACTATAGGCCCTATAGGCTAACATAATAATTGATAAAACATATATTATAGTACTAGTAAAATTAACTTGCAGCATGTATTTGGTTCATAAAAGACAATGTCAATATAACAATAGAAGAAAAACTAAGGAACAACAAAATAACTATTATGGTCAAACAACACAGTAGCCGACGTCTAGACTCGAGCGATGTCACGAACACGAACTCACGATGCGCGGAGCAGGAGCTGCGGAGCCGTCGGAGCGGAGCTGCCGGCTGCGGAACGGCCGGATGCGCGGAGCCGCGGAACGGCGGAAGGCGGACAGGCCGGCGTCGATCGGCCGGTGCGCGGTGGCCGCGAGCCCGCGATCGGCGCGACTCCAAGGGCGTCGGCGCCTGATAGTCGCCGCACTACGCGGGGATCGCGATTCGTCTTCCGCAGCACGACGTAGTCCCGTCTCCTGTGACTCTTCGTATCTCTTCGATCGATGGGCTGGAGCTATGGGCCTTCATCTGTTACCGCAAATAAACTATGAAGGAACACATATACAGGTCCATCCTATATTTGCTCATGGGCCCCCCTCTTGCTTGGGCCCTTGGCCGGCGCCCCTGCCGCCTAGCCCCAGCGACGGGCCTGATCACAGACGGTTTTGTGAAATCGTCTGTAATGTAAACTATTACAGACGGTTTTAATTTGAAGGCCGTCTGTGGTATTTGTGGCGGGAAAAAGGAGTATCACAGACGGTTCTTACTGCTGAACCGTCTGTGACACTGGAATATCACAGACGATTTTTATTAAAAACCGTCTGTGTTATGTCGACTATCACAGCCGGTTGTTGTTAAGAACCGTCTGGGAATGTTCACAGACGGTTTTTCACAAGAACCGGCTGTGATGTCCCTTTGTCTGTCATATTCTAGATCAGAGGTTAATATATAAGCACACATTGCTTCTAATAACTTAACTACAGAACTACTGAGACAAGAGGTCACAAATTAAAGGCAAATTTATTAATTTCAATTAGAGGCAAATTTATTACAAAAGTCGCACAGGTAAAGAGTTTCCCAGATTGTATTCTTTTGGGCTTCGTAAGCTTCTTCTTCAACTTGGGGACTTGGAGGATCAGCCGCTAAATTCTCGAACGCCGTTAAGATTGCCCTTGTCCTCAGCACTTCCTCGTGCAGCCTGGGCAAATGATCAGCAGCATCCATAATGTCGTACAGGATAGCATGAAAAGATTCCTCAGAATCTGCCGTTTCTGCTTGATCGGCAAGGCTATCCATTAGTCTCTGCAATGCGTGTAGAGCTTCTTCCGCATTGCGCACATTGTGGAGAAGAACCAGGGTGAGGGCTGTTTCCCTTTCTTGAGCGGCAGCGAGACGCCTCCGTCGATGGCGGAGGATCAGGTCAAGCTGACGGATGCAAGAAAGTCGGGGAAGGAGAGCAGGGCGGGTGCGGAGAAGTTGCTCCAGATGCAAATTGCTGGCCGCCTGTGTAAGGTTCCAGCCGAACAATTTGTGATGAACAGATGAGAGGAAGGAGATGATCACAAGAACAGTAGTAGAAGCCATGTTGTATTAATTGTATATTGTATTGTACGTACGTAGAAGCTAGCTAGAGACCTGGATTAGGAGCGCATATTTAACCTTTAGCACAAACGGTTCGTATACCCAAACATGAATGATATAGACGCTTCGTATAATGATCGAGAGACGTTAATTAGACGATCGAAACACGAAGCGTTCTGGCATCGAAACACGCGCGAAGCGTTCTGGTATGAAGCTTATCACAGACGGTTTTTTATAAAAAACCGTTTGTGATAATTTATTATCACAGACGGTTTTTAGTTAAAAACCGTCTGTGATAATGACTAAGGCATTTATTGCGCTGCTCAGACCGCATTGTCTTCATTTCGATCCAGATCTAGCCACTGCTGCACACTTTTTCACTCGGGAGGAAGCTAGAGCGATTTCAGGCCAGTTAATTTGGTGGGAAGAGGCAGAGATTGAGCTTTGAATTAAGATTCAGACTTTCCTAGTTGCTGTAGATATGGTTAGTAATGAAATTTATTTATTTTTAATTGCATTACAATTTAGGTGTAAGTAATCCATGAGTGGTTATTGAAGATGGTTAATTAATTTGCAAAATTGTTGGTTATATAATAGCTATTGTGTTTATAATATGAATTGAGCTAGGAAATTAAGTCTCAATATAATAAATGTGGCCGGTATATATGTAGTTATAATTAGTTATTCTAGATTTTAATACTAAGTTGTTATATATGTACGTAACGTAGGACCGAAGTTGGATGTATGACGCGAGCCGTGTGAGTGAAGAGTACATTAATGGCGTTTCTGCTTTTATAAGAGCCGCCGAGGAGGATATGTTGAATAAGGGGGTGGAATATATGTGCTGTCCATGCACTGACTGCGAGAATTTGAAGATGTTTAAGAACCGAGGGCAAATTGAAGCGCACTTGATTCGGAGGGGTTTCAAAAAGAATTATACGTGTTGGACCAGTCATGGCGAAGTGAATGATCATATGCCGCTGGATGACATCGCCGGTGAAGTGAATGATATGCCCCCGGATGACATCGCAGGTGAAGTGAATGACATGCCGCCGGCTGATGTCGATTGTGGCTCGGATTCGGATAGGTTGCACGATGATAATCTGGATCAGATGCTTCGCGATGTAGAAGAGAACTATGATGAGAGAGAGTATGTTAAATTCCGTGGCTTGATGGAGGACTCAGAGAAACCTTTGTACACGGGCTGCAAGTACACGAGGTTGTCGGGCGTGCTTGAACTGTTGAAATTGAAGGCAAGCAACGGTTGGTCCGACAAGAGTTTCACGGCGCTGCTAGGTCTTTTAGCGGACATGCTTCCGGAGGGAAATGAGTTGCCTAAAACCACGTATAAAGCCAAGAAGGTTCTTTGTCCGTTGGGAATGGAAGTAGAAAGAATACATGCATGCTTGAACGACTGTATCCTCTACCGTAAAGAGTATGCAAACATGCATGTATGTCCGGTGTGCAACACATCCCGATACAAACGTAACAATCAATCAGATGATGGCGAGGGAACAAAGGCGAAGAAAGGACCTCCTGCTAAGGTGGCATGGTATTTTCCTATAATTCCCCGTTTGAAAAGGTTTTATGCAAATCCAAAGGAGGCAAAACTGCTGCGTTGGCACTCGGAGGAGCGCAAGAAGGATGGAATGCTAAGACACCTTGCTGATTCCGCGCAGTGGAGAAACATCGATAGGAGTTTTGCAGAGTTCAGTGCAGAACCAAGGAATATAAGGTTTGGACTGAGTACAGATGGAATGAATCCATTCAGTAGCATGAGCAGCCGACATAGCACATGGCCCGTGACTCTCTGCATCTATAACCTTCCTCCTTGGTTGTGTATGAAGTGAAAGTACATTTTGCTGTCGATACTTATCCAAGGGCCAAAACAACCTGGGAATGACATCGATGTGTTCCTAGCACCGTTGGTGGAAGATCTAAAAGTACTGTGGAACGAAGGGGTACAGGTATGGGATGCATACAAACGAGAGAACTTCACTCTGCGCTCCTTATTGTTCTGCACCATAAATGATTATCCTGCCCTTGGTAACCTATCGGGCCATAGTATAAAAGGTGCCAAAACTTGTACTCACTGTTTAGATGGTACCGAGAGTGTGTGGCTGAGACACTCACGCAAAACCGTCTACATGCGTCACCGCCGGTTTTTAGTACAAAACCGTCTGTGATATCGGATAATCACAGACGGTTTTTAGTACAAAACCGTCTGTGATATCGGATAATCACAGACGGTTTTTAATGAAAAACCGTCTGTGATATCGCATAATCACAGACGGTTCAAAAACCGTCTGTGATAACTTGGATTATCACTGACTCATAATTTCAGACGGTTCAGAAAACCGTCTGTGATGACGTTTCTGAACCGTCTGTAATGTGGATTTCTGTAGTAGTGACTTATCCACATTAGTGATAGCTAAGAGTACATGAACCACTACTTAGCGCTAACAAGTTGCTTATGTAGAATATTAAAGTTCAGTAAGTTTGATATGAGTAGCTGCAGATAAACTTTCCAAGCTTCTCAGAGAAGAAGAACAAGAAGAAATGTTCACCTGTAACCAATATATATATATATATTAGAACATATTTGTATGCATGTTCTAAAAAATTTTACCACCCGTAACATAATCTGTGCGTTGCAACGGAAACCAAAATTTATAGCAAATATCATGCATGTTCTACCCATTCATCCTAAACCACTCCCCTAACATGCTTATTTGTTGAGTGCTAGCAAGATGTTAATCGGTAGAGATAGCCTACAACCCTACACTGACTATTATGTAGCTTTAATTTTGTTAGGCCTTGTTAGGAATAAAATTGTAGGATTATTTTGTCAAATAAGCATATATAGGACAAATTAAATCCTATCATGCACATTGTTTGAAAAAGCATGCTAGTGACAATGTCAACAATAATTTATACTACTGGTTCAGCTAAATAGCTTGAAACTCTCTTCAATAGCTAGTTGGTTGGGAGCAAGCCCAACTTAGACATCATCAAGCATGGATATAGCTTAAGCTTATAAAGTTTTTCATCAGCTGCATAGCTTGGGCGTCAGTAAATCAACTTGCAATCATTAATCATGCATCATCTCAAGCAAACACAAGCATAAAATAAAATTAAGGTCACTTTAAGGTCTAAGTATGGGCATTTCAAAACAAAATTATTTGGCTTTTTAAAAAAAACTAAGGTCTAAGAGTGTAGCATCAACTGCCAACTCTGACATGGTTGGTGTTAGCAGGCTGGGACCCCACATCAGAAAACAACTTTGCTGCAGATAGCTTTTTTTTGAAAGCCAGCTTGTTGCAGGTAACTGAGCATTATGGGGGCAATGTACCTTTATCTTCTATTGAATCCTTGCCCTTGCCTCTTGATTATCTGATTCTTCCTCAATCTCTACTGAAGCTACGGATGCTAGTGCAAGCTGACCAACATAATCTTCAAAATAGTCGCTCCCAAAAAGCATCCCAAAGACAGCTGTTGGATCGATCATGTTATCCCTGAATGCCATTATAAGATATTCAGTGGCACCATCAAGTAAAAGTCTTAACAGCAGGATGATTAGCTAATACAATGTACAAGCGACATGCAAGTTAAAGCTCAGATTGTTTGTGGCCATTGGATTTTCTGTAAATTCTTAGGTAGTTCTGTGTTATAGCAAAAAGGTGTTTGGAGCTTAATATTTCAATACAAGTAGACAAACAAAATCATGACTTACTGGGGAAGACCTTCCTTTCCATGCTTATCATAAGAATCCTTTTTTTTCAGGATCACTTAGGACTTGATAGGCCTCACCTATTTCCTTGAAAAAGTAACCAATTTAGTCAGTCAGTATTTGTAGCGAGTTAACCCTCTACAAAGATAATGGATTAATGGGTGCATCAATCAGACACATCTTTCTTTACCCAATCATGTATAACAGAGTTTAGCCTTCAAATTACTGGAACTCGCCCAATATAAAGAATTCTATTATGAAATAAAACATCATCAAAAACAGAAGGCATAACCAGAGTGACCATCTCATTCGTTTTGTCATCTAAAAACCATTGCATGCACTATTTCCTCTCCTAGAACATTGATTCTACAGCCATAACACACTTATCTCTCTGCACGCCAAAATCATGTAACAGGAAACAAAAACACAAAACGTAATAGGACAGAAGCGAAAAATCTACCTGAAACTTCCGCGTGGCATCAGGGTTCTCGGGATTCTCATCCGGGTGCACCACCTTGGCCTATAGAAAACCAAACATCGCCAGCAAGGTTGAATTAAGAAATGAGAGCACATTGCACAAAAATACCATCATCGTTTGATCGCGGAAGGATTACACACCTTGAGGTAATAGGCCTTCTTGATATCGCCCGCGGAGGCGTCAGTGCTGACCTCCAAGATGTCGTAGTACGCACTGTCCTTGACCATCGCAGCTACTCCCGGCTGGATCCCACTACAGCATTGATCACCAAGAAACAACACCGCACTCACGCACGAGGAAGATCGGATGGGAGGACTCCGAGATCGGTTGCGGGAAGAGGTGGGGGGGGGGGGAACGGTTGCGCGAGGAGGGAGGCGCGTGCAGGTCCGGCGGTTGCGTGAGGAGGGAGGGGAGGAGGCGGCGGCGGAGCGGAGCGGAGTAGTGGGGGGAGGAGGAGGCAGCGGCAGCACGGGATGGGGAGGAGGAGGCGATGGCGGAGCGGAGGAGCAGGGGAGGAGGCGACGGCGGAGCGGAGGAGTGGGCGGAGGAGGAGGCGGCGGTGGCGCGGGGTGGAGAGGAGGCAAGGCCAGAGCGGTGAAGGAGTGGGGGGGGGGGGGGAGGCGAGGCCGGAGCGGCGGAGGGAGCTGCATAGGCGAGGGCGGAGCGGCGGAAGCTTCAGTGGGGAGGAGCGGCGGAGAATATGTGGGGAGGAGGCGAGGGCGGAAGACTCGGTGGGATTCGGTGGGAGGAGAGAGGTGCACGGGATTCGGTGGAGAGGAGAGAGGCGCATGGTTTTCGTGAGGAGGGTGAGGGAGGTCCACATGTCAGCGTAGTTTTTTTGTGAGGAGGGGTAGGAGAGAACGGACCAACTACCAATTCAAACTTATTAAGTAGTGTGTGTGTGTGTGTGTATATATATATATATATATATATATATATATTGGCGTGCTCAGGCTCGTCCGGAACGTCCTCTCCGAGGAGATGCTCTGCTTCAGCTCTGTCACCATCGCCACGCCCATCTCTCAATGAAGTAACAGGATGTGCAAGCACTGCAAAGGGATGTACTATATACGTTTGTCTCTAAGATTTGCGTTCGTGTTCTGGACTTCTGGTTCAGTGTCCTGCGTCTTGCACTTCTGTCTCAACTCTCTTTTTGAAACAAGACTTCTGTCTCAACTCTCAAGCATACGGCATGGGATGTGCAGAATTTTTTTAAAATAATCTATTTTTAAATTTCAAATTATAGTATTATACCTGTATTTTTTTATTTTTATAGAAAAGTTCATCTATCACCGTACGGTTGGACGACATGAGCAAGTCACCCAACCGTTGGGCGACTTGGCCGGCGACTAGTACTAATCGCCCAACGGTGGAGTGACTACTTATCCTTTTCTCTTTGACCCGATCTCCTCACGGGCTCTCTCACCATTTCTCTCGCAAGAAAATAAGAAGAGCTCGAGAGAGGAGAAAAAAGAGGGAGAGAAGAAGAGGGGGAGAAGGTCGCAAAGTATCTCGAGAGAGGAAGAGAATGAGAGGGAGAGAAGGTCACAAAGAAGCTCGGGAGAGAAAGAGAAGGAGAGGGGGAGAGGTAGAGGAGCTCGAGAGAAGGAGTGAAGGAGAGGAGAGGAGCTCGGGAGAGGGAGTGAATGAGAGGAGAGCAGCTCAGGAGAATGTAAGGAGCTCGTGAGGTTAAAAAGAAAGACGAAGGAAGCTCATTGATAAGAAGAAAAGGTCGTTGCATAAAGGTAATAGCCTCATCCGTTTTTGTTCTGATCCGAATATAGGCAATGTGTAGCTACGTATTTGTTTAGCATATATTTAGTGAATGCATGTTGACAAATGGTAATATTTGCAGTGAAAAATCAGTCATATCGGAACCCACAACATTGAAAGTGCATTACAGTATTGGTGCCATTTGTGAAGGTCTTTACGGTGTTGACCTGAGCAGTTTTTCGTAAGTCAGTATGGTACTCCCAGACGCAGAGAATACTTTAATCGAAGATGTCTTGTACTGGCTTACACACATCTTCTCCTTGGACCCCAAGGAGTGTAGTGTCATCCTACATGGGCTTTAGAGTCAGTCTGCCATAGATATACAGTGGGAGTTGAGAAGACTGATGCACACGGTTGCATGGAAGGGCTTTGTGGAAAGCTAATGGTGACATGGTTATGAGTGTGTGCTACTCGTGCATCCATGTCCGAAAGGAGTCACAAGAGGTCTGGTTGGTGGGAGCAGCTCAGGCACACAATGCACGATTCATCAAGAAGATGTGATAGGTGATGTTGTTGAGGCAGAACCGGAATATCACACACTGCATGCTGAGCCCACCCAACAGACGGATGTAGATGTTGTCAAGGCAGATCAGGAAGGTTGCACTACGCAAATTGAGTCCATTGAACAGGTGGACGCAGGGGAGTATGTCAACAAAACAGTGCATCAGATAAGATCGATGGCCAGATGGCCTAGGCTGAGGAGGAAGCTTTAGAAGAGGATGACAATGACTCTTCCGATGAGGACGAAGGTCCCATGCCGCAGGCATGGAATAGGGTGTATGTTGAGGGTCTTTCTGTGCACGATAAGCATGAATCACCATGGGAGTACCATGCTACGGAGGTTCAGCTTTATGCAATGTTTGCTAACAAGGGATCACTGTAGGATACCATTAAGCTTTGGACCTTGTCCATACAATGAATGTTTCTGGTCCTAAAATACAGTCAGGAGCAGTACATCGTGGTCTGTGAGTAGGTTGGCTGTTATTGATGTGTGCATGCATGCAGACCTAAGTATGAGACCCACTAAATTATCTCGAAGGTGGAGCCGCACTCTTTCATGCTCAGTATTGTTTTTTCGAAGCATTGCAACCTGACGTCCACCTTCATAGCCAATCTCATATATGGTGAGATAGTGAAGAAGAAGGATATGGAGGCCAAGCACATCATAGTGGCTATTGAGCAAAAAAATCAAGTACAAGATTTACTACGTCAAGACATGGCGTGCGAAGTAGAAGGCTTTGGAAAAGGATGTTCGGTTCTTTCGAGGTGGCTTGCGACAAACTTCTCATATGCTCGAGGTGCTACGGGACAGAAACCCAGGCACATACATTGCTGTGAAGGACAAGCCATCTAGAAAACCACACGGTTATCTAGTTTTACAGAGGGTCTTCTTAGCCTTCGGTGCCTGCATCGACATTTTTAAGCACATGTTACTAATGATCTCAGTCGATGGGATGTTTCTAATAGGGAAATACAAGGGGAAAATCCTAATAGCAATGCCGTTGATGGCAATAATCAGATCCTACCCTTGGCCATCGCATTCGTTAGAAGTGAGAATTTCGATAGCTGATTGTAGTTCTTCAACATCTAAAGAAGGGAGTAGTTGGGGCATATCCTGATGTCTGTATAATCCATGATCGCCACCCCGGGATGATGAAGGCCATAAGAAAACTTTAGCAAGGCCCAGAGGAGTCATTCCCTTGGCCAGACATGAGGAACAGATGGTGCATTCGCCATCTGAGAGCCAACTTCTTCAAGTAGTTCCTGCAGCAATCGTGGATGAAGTTGTTCAAGAGGTTGGCTATGCAGAATCAACATCGTAAATTTGATGCACTATGGGAGATGTTGGAGGAGCACACCACGAAGCACATCATCGAGAGGAACAAGCAGTTGGCTATTCCTGGTTCGGCGCAACCCGAACACCTCACACCATTGCCGGAGCTTGATCGTTCTAGTGTGATGCAAAGGACCTCGAGGAATATCAAGTGCTTCTCCCATTGGATTGAGGCTGAGCCATTGAAGAAGTAGTCTTTGTTGCATGACACGGATGGTGTGAGATATGTCATAATGACCACTAACCTTACGTAATTGTACAACTAGGTTCTTAGGAGCATCCATTCTCAGCCCCTCATTGCCATCGTTGAAGGTGTTATGCAAGGTACAATTGAATATTTCAGGAAAAGGCATGCAAATACAGCACTCTATGCAGCCAATCCACATACATCGTACTGATCGAAGATCATAGCATACATGCAGGCCAAGATCAAGAAGGGTCAGTCACACACAGTCGTCGTGATGGGCAATATGGAACATCGTTTTGATGTGCTCCTTTCGGACAGAGCCGGATTTGGGATTACGTGTTCTCTTGTTACCCACGAGGTGTGTCTTGGAGACATGTGAACGAATGTAGCAGCACATGCAATAAGCCAAAGCTCCTTCACAGAGCTATGCTCTCATGTTCTCACTGTATGTGGGACTATCAGCATGGAGCCATCGAACTTCATGTCGGAGTACTTCATGAAGGAGAGGGTGTTGCAGGCATAGGGTTGTGGGTAACTTTGCCATGTCAAATATTGCACAAAGGGCTCGGATTCCAGATTTGGACCTTTCGAAGGATGGGAAGGGATGTCAGTAGAGTCATTGCATTAGAAACGATATGGAGTGGCAGGTAGACATTGTGGCCGCTGTGCTAAGGAAGGCCACATCACGAGAAGATGCAAGGTGTCTGCCGATAAGTAGAAGCACCACATCTTGTTGTGTGTGTACCCGAACCATGACATGAGAAGAAGGTTTAGGGGCGGTGTTTTAGGCTCTCGATTCAGATGGTAGGATATGTAGGGCTTAGGATTTTAATCTTGTATGTTTTATTACAAGGCTCTCGTTTCTTTGACATTGAGGGGATTTTATTTCTATCCTACCTCAACTTGTTTGGGACAAAAGGTTTTATTGTTGTTGTTGTTGTTGTGACTTCATAATTATCATCTTGTAGTCTTATTTGAGCACACACGGGACTCACAGCAATGAAATTCACACAAGCGGCAATAATTCGAGCAGGGAATGGAGAAGGGAAATATACTTGAAATTGTTTTTCCAAATGAGAGTGCCTTTGGCAAACTCCTTGATCTGTTTTTGCCAGGCACAATAGACATATCTGCTCAGTCACAACATAAGGAACCCCCAATGTTCCTCAAGCTCCAAGCTTTTAAGACTGTGGCAAGTCTGGCAATAAGCTATTAAGATGTGTTGCATTTACACTTTTGCAGAAATCATTTGCTCATGTATCAAATAGTTGGTGCAATCGAAAGGCTATCAGATATATCAGCTGCTTCCACTTGAATTTGAAATATAAAAACATTCCCATGCCTGTTTTGATTAGTACTTTTCTTTTACAGATTATGTGTATAATTTGAAATATGAAAAATTTCCTATGCCTGTTTTGATTAGTGCTTTTCTTTTACAAATTATGGGTATTTCATTTTGTATTAGTTTCTTTAACAGGACATGCAAAATTGTAATACAACTCTAATTGGAGGACTACCACCAGTAATCGGTCTCCTTTTGGCTTATTGCAGGCTGGGCCACTTGCTGCCTATTATAAAGTGCCACTTAATCGTGTCCTAGTGGTAAGCGTTTGTTTTCTAATCTTAGCTAGTGCTACCTTATATGGCAATCTGACTTCTCTCTGATGTGTGAGTTTCAGGCATTTGATGACATGGACCTGCCATGTGGAGTTCTTCGTTTACAGCCTAAAGGAGGATATGGACGCCACAATGGGTTGGTAGACTTCATTTTTTATGTGCTTCATGAAAGAGTTATCTGTGTATGTCAAAGTAATTTGTCCTTTGAAAGGGGAAACCATATATTGCTATGTTGAAATGAATAAATGATAGATCAATACTTGTAGCTCAGTCAGGTCTCTGTAGTTTATCAGTTTAAAATGTCAGCCCATTGTCTTAGTTCTCTAATCTAGCCTGTTGGCATGCCCTTAGGAGGTATCTATCTCAATGACCTGATAAACAGTATGCTACTTACCTTCGATAAGCAGAGATGGCAGAACTTCTCACTCCAATTTTTGTAGCTAATTACTATTCTTATTTGTTGTGGTATTCGTGCATGGTTCATTTAGCATGCTTTGCTCTTTTCTACTTTGGGATCCAGTCAGTTCTAGAAATAGGTCTTCTGTATGTAAGCACACTCTTTAATCAATGTGATAGCATGCTCCCATATTTTAACTTTTTGAGTTTTTTTGGGGGTGGTTGTGAAAAAGAGACCATTAGCTATCTGAATCTATTTGATGCCTGCAGATAAGGGCTTTATTTGATCTTGACAGGAAATATTTACCTTTTTAGTTTATCAGGGTGAAGAGTGTGATCTACCATTTTCGTAAGAACAGAGAATTTGGTCGATTAAGGATTGGTAGGTTCGACAACTGCAGCATTCAGATTTCTTTTTCTTTTTCTGGACCAAAATTCATAGTTTGGCTGATTTAGGAATTGGACGACCGCCTGGTCAGATGGATCCCAAAGCTTTTGTGCTGCAGAAGTTTAATAAGATTGGTCGTGAACGGGTAAATATCTCCACTGCTAATACTCTGCAGTTCTAGTTTCGTGCTATGCTACTTTTTATTATGTCATTTGAATTGTGCTGTTGTTCGTAGTGAATTAATTTCAAAGTACCAACATTAGTTCTACGGTCGGATGATCTTGTGCATTTTCTAGGACAGATACGACCAAAAAGTATTGGTTCCAGCAGCCTTGGTTGTATTCTATATGTATTATATAAGCAAGCTTTTGATTTAATCTACTGCAGTTAATCTTGGTGAATTTCTGCAATTCTTCCGGCAAATGGCAAATGCCTTATTGGTACTGGCATTTTTAATTGAGTTGGGTAGATCCCGTTTCCTGCCACTAGTCTGATACTTTCGTTCCACTCTTGAGCTAGTTACCAGCATTACAATCCCTAATAGTTTGTGGAGAAGGAGAAGTGATTGTGGAAAAACAGTCAAAGTGGCTTCATGCGCATGTTAAGAAGATTGGTTGTTCGGCCTTTTTTGGGCTTGAGCTGAGCCAAGATCTGAGCCATTCTCGTGAAGCTAATGTTATCATCTCTACCCCTAACTAAACCACCAGTTAAAACTTTCCTAAACCCACACCGAATTACCGGCTCCCCAGAGATAACCTTCACAACATCCACCCAAACTTATGCACCCAGAAATACAACATCCTAAAAACGTACGCACATGATTTTCTCTCAGCCATTCTCTCTCCTTACTCAACCAAATCCAACGACCATCGTTCAATGGATCTCCACTCCAACGAGGACCCCGCGGCCGATCCGATCTCCCCCTAACGAGAATATCGCGCGCATGCAGGTCGCGACGATTCAGTTTTGCACGTCGCTTCGTCTCGCGAGTACGGCTCCGAGCTCCGATCTTCCTGCGGCAGACGTTGCTTCGTCTACGAGCTCCGAGCTCCGAACTTAGCGGACGTCGTGTCGTCTACGAGCTACGAGCTCCTCGCGGCGTGGTGGCTCGGCGCGGCGCGGACGCGCCAGACGCGGTGTGGCGTGCCGTAGGCGGCGCGGCGGACGAGACGGACGCGGCGGACCCGCCTCCGCGCGGTGCGGGGCGCGCACGCGGTGGACGCAGCGCGGCGGCGCGGTGCGGCGGGGAGGACGCCGCACGGCGGGGCGGACGCGGCACACGCGGCGGGGGACCTTGAACGCGCGGGAGTGGCCGAGGCCATCAAGGTACAAGCGGCGGCGTGAACTGGGACGCGGTCCGCCTAGGCTTCGTCGGCGCGGGCAACCTGGATCGTCAGCTCCGTGAAGCCTCGGATCCGTAAGTGGCGTTTTTCCCCCTGAGATGAGATTTTGCTTTCAGTATGCAAGAGTGTTAATCGTGCAATTTACATTACATGGAAATCACTGGTTTTACATAAAAAAAAGACATGGCAAATCATGGTAAACTGTAATGTGGTTATGTTAATCATTTGTTTTGCATGTTGCTAGCTGCTTAAATAAAAAAAAAGACATGGCAAATCAGAAAGCAGAGCGGACTGCTTTAGGCGAAATAACAAACAACAACACAGGTATGAGCGCTTCCTCAACTATGATGGAATTGATGTCAATATTTTTGTAATTTTCTCAGTTCGGTAATCACTTGCAGCACCTATCGATGAGGCCGAGCGAAAGAGGGAAGAGAGGAATAGAAAACAACGAGAATACCGAGCAAGGATAAGGGCTGAGGAATCCATCGAGCAAAGAGAAGAAAGGAATAAGAAGCGCCGGGAACAACGAGTATTGAAGAGGATAGAATCATCAACATATAGTATAGGACCTCATCATGGTATTGCCTATAGTTAATAATGCTTCCGTTGTTATTTGCAATGTTACTCTTTAAGCGATATAATATGTGTCGGTATCTATCTCGCTGTTTACTTCATTTTCAAGAAACATACTGCTCCATGATAGGTCAACAAGCAACATATGAAGCGTGTTCAAGTATTCTCGAAACATCAAACGCCGAGGACAAGGAAAATGTCTGTCCGGATGACAACATGGATTGGCTACATAGAAATCATAATTATGTCCGGACAAGACAACCGACCTATGAGAATTCTTGTGTGACCAACAACCTGTCAGGCCACACTCTGTTGAATGCAAGTGCGGCAACTCCAGGTGACATCCTGGTATTTTATTCATTTGTGCAAGCAAAACTCACATGTTGACCTATATGTATAGATCATCTAACCATGTCAATGTTTTCACCCCTTTGGTGACCAGTTGGCAGCTCAAATATGCAAAAGGCCCCCGCAAAAAGAGTGAAGTACAACAATATGGATGAGCACAGCAAGGAAAAAATGTTGCAAGGAAGGAGGGACTACAAACAAAAGATGAGAACACAGTCAGTCGGTGTCTTGGAGAAGGAAACATTGCATATACAGCCTGCTCAGCCAAGATATATAGGACAAAATGATATAGAATATGATAGTGCCTTGTTCGAACCTACAAACAATGAGTCTGATGAAGGTGTGTTCTTTTTCTATGTTTTCCAATAGAAATGCAAGTTTGTTCTATTCCTCCTAATTATAATAGCTAATGTTCGACCAAACATCATGCAGAGGACCATCTGGAGGCACCTCAAGTCTTGAATATTGATGATCTTATTGATGACGATGAAACCAGGCAGTACGTTGGTGAAGGTAACTTTATTTAGTGTTGCATCACGATTGTTTCGCTTATTAATGTTGTGTAATGACGACCACTGCTTGCTTTCATCACAGATTATGCCTTCGAGTCCTATCGTGTCAGTGTCAATGGTGTTGATCAGAATGACAATGAAGATCCTTATTATGATTATGTGTACCAAAATTTGCCTGATAGGCACCATGTTTTGAGAAAGGTGCATGATTGCTTGTACTGTGGAGCAATGAGATTTCAATATGAGCCACCTGGATTCTGTTGCAGAAAAGGAAAGATAAAAGTACATGTTCCACAGGTGCCTGCTGAGTACAGCTATACACTTTGAGCCGGGTTGACGCTTCTATAGGTGGAGGTCCTGGTTTGGAGCTGTCCATGCATCGTCCCCGAGAATAACCAGGCAAGTACAGGTAGAGCGGTAGACAGTAGTTGTTGTGAAATATGTGGTACTTACATTATTTGATGCTGCTTGGTTGATGATGATAAATGTGATATATAGTGAAATGATGGAGAAATGCATTCATAATATGACATATGCATTATGAGCTAGGGTGGTGACAAAGTCAATAGCTGTGAATAAAGCTATTGACTAATCCAGCGTGCTATTGAGAAAGTCTTACTTTAGTAGGCACCTCCACAGGATGGAGGTGAGAGTAACATCGACGGGTGTGCCCTCCGCTTTACCGGTATAAGCTACAGATGGAGAATAAGACTTGATCATGAGCATTGTTTTGCATTAAGAGTGATTGAGATGTGATATCGAGACATGTGGAGAATGATTGTGTTATGGTATGTTCGTGTATATGTTAATGTTGAAACAGGTGGGAAGGACATGGTGTTATTGTCACTTGTGCTTACGATAGTGTTTATCAATCTATTATGTGCTTGCTAAGTCTCTAGACTCACTCTTACTTTGTTTTTTTTCTTAGGTGATCATTGAGAACGTCATGCACGAGCAGGAGTAGCATATGAATAATTTCATGTACCAGTAGCATTTCACATGTCAACTTTTGTTAGTATGTTTTAAACTCTATCGGTGAAAGATTAAGCTCCATTTAAATTGGTTTTGGTTATAATGACAAATACTATAATGAGATTTTGGTGATAATGATAAATGCATTTGTAAGACTAATTTTATTTATTGATTATGATATTACTTAGTTTCATTTGGATAAAAAGGTGAAATCAAAGATGTATGCATTCGAAATCACATTCTTATATATTAGTGCATTACTTGGATCCAAAATATAGATTAAACTCCACAAATAGTCCAAAATGAATATGTGCATATATCTTCATTACACATACTTGTATGCACACATTTAGGGAGGAGTTCACTCTATGTTTTGAGGTTTCATAAGTATTGATCTATGTTTCCTTTAATACACATATTTAAGATCTTTACTTTGAAACACATCCTTTGAGTATATATAGCTTGTGTAGTTCATATATAATCATTTACAATCAAGTTGTTATCTAACTTCTCTACTATGTGTTAATGGTTAGATGATTAATAACAACCAGATAGGCAAGTTTTGCTTTGAAAATTTATCTTAGAGTATACAAGTATTGTGTATATATTGTATACTCATAAATGCAATTTTTATCTCATTATTTATTGAGATTGTCACGAATTATCAAAAAAGAAAGATTGTAGAATATAGTCCCTCTATTATGTGTTAATGGTGAAGTTTGGTAATTGATGACAATTGGTTTGTGGACTAATATTTTTCATGGGTTGGATGAATAGGTTAGTGTTGGATCAAAATCGGCAACAGAGGGGGGGGGGTGAATGGTGCCTCTTTTAAAAATTAGCCCCAAAAAGTATCCACATGCGAATCTTTCCTTCGATAGCTATGAAGAGCTATGAGGTAGGTGATTCATGCTCTCTGGAAGATTTAGCTGACCAAACAAGAGAACGAAACAACGGAATACACAATACTGAAATAAAGCAACAATGCACACAACTACCAGCAGCCACTGCAGTGGGCCGGTCTGACCGCCCTAACAGGCCGGTCTGACTGCCGTTAGGTAGCCGGTCTGACCGCCCCTAACAGGTCGGTCTGACTGCCGTTAGGTGGCCGGTTTGACCACCCCTAACTGGCCGGTCTGACCGGTCCTCAGGTCCAGCAGGCCGAAACTCTGCAGCAAAAACTGAAATTTCAGTTTCTTGCCGATTCCAAGAGAATTAGTGAAATGCTGCTGTTCTTTTTGGACCAAAAGAGCAAGAGCTTGAATAAAATAGCTAGGAGATTCTAAGAAACCAGAAACCTCAACACAAGAGCAAGAATTAAGGATTTTAGCTCAAATATGAAAATGGGATAGGAAATGGAGATAATTTGCAGATTGCTCACAATTCTCAAGTCCTTTGCTCATGACCTTTTGAAATTTGTTTAGCAATGACAAAAGGACTTGGAAACGCAAATCTCGTGCCATCTTATGAAGGGAAATCACAAGAGTTCATCTTCCCCTGACTCAAAACCCTAATTTTCAGCAAACAAAGGAAATGGGTCAAATGAAATCTTTTGATTTAGAGATTTTGCTCTAGGGAACTAGCTGACCAAATGGTCTAGAAATACAATCCCATCACTGAGCAACCCATTTTGCATCTTCTCAGCAAGAATCAACACCAAATCACAAAAGGTGAAAAATCAAACAGAGCAACAAAGGCACGAAGAAAACAGGAGGCAGGAGCATCTCAAATAAAACTATCTCATATTGATATTGAGGAAGAGAGATGAATGATTACATAGAGTATCAGCTCATATCATCCCTACAGCCCCATACATGATTAGAGAAATCAAGAACTCACTACATGCTTCCCTCAAGAGCTCATGCAAGGGACTCTCACGCAGGAGACACACCCTGCAATCCTCTGCTCTCTCTCAACAAATCTCACCAACTAAAGAAAAGAGATGCAAAGCAAAACAACCTCCCAAAGCTTGGAGACTACATGCAGGAACCCTCCTCCTTTTATAGCCTCCCACTAATGGGTTTGATGTTCTCTTTACCCACTAAGCCTCCAACAACTCTTGTGCTTTATCCAAATCCACTTCCTTTATTGTAGTTTTGCGTATTCACCAAAACACCCCTCCTGCACCTTTCAGGAAGCTTCCTCATTCCTTGCCTTCCAAGCCTCGCAGCTACCTCGAGTAGATTACGACGAATCCGGAGAGTATTTCTTCAACGAATCGCAGCAAGACTTCGAGCAAGGCAAGTTACACCTTTGACCATGTTGATCCTTGTAATTTAAATTATTTATGTTGTTTTTAAATTTATATGCATGCGTATTTTTATTCAAATTAGTTCAAATGTGCTTAAAACTTTAGTTATACCCAATTTCCTTTGTGTATGGCCAATCTTGATATTGAACGAACATACCCTGTCACCATAGATGAAAACCTAGTTGGTACATTAGTATTAACTAGAGCATTTTATAGAATTGCTTAGCCATGCTTAGAATAATTTAGGTGGGAAGAATGGTTTCACTTAAAATGTTGATTTATAAAATTTATTCTTGACTTCGGTGAGTCAAGAAAGTCTATGAAAATTTGATAAAATAAAATTATAAAACCTGTTTTTAAGACTTAGGCATTGGTATGGGGGTGGGTGCTTGATGGCATGCATCGTAGTTTGTTGACCCGATGTTGACTGCCAGGCACAAGGGGTATGCGGGTAGGCCTACGTCAAATTAAGGACCGGTCTGTGAACTACTAGTACAAGTCACACCGTACTACCACAAGTCTGGTATGGGACAGACCTGGCTAAGTAATTTGTGAAGCTCCATTTTAGTTTTGCTATAGGCAGAATGTGAGCGTGGCGTAGGCCATGAGAAGTCTCACATGGCACAAGAGGGGGCTCCAACATGTGGATTCATGTTGTGATGAAACCTTAGTGGCGGTGTAACTAATTTTGCAATGGAACATTGGAACAGCCATGTCATGAACTCTTAGCCGCACACCTAAGGCAGTGTGTAAATCGCGTGGCAAAACGAGAGGACATGTCTTGTGGGTAAAGTTGTACACCTCTGCAGAGTAACAAACTATCCTGGATAGCCGTGTCCACGGTCAAGGACATGCTTAGTATGGTTTTTCACGGATTAGACTTTGGTTTTTTATTAAAATTCAGTTTGTGGAAAATCTATGAGATCTTTTGGAAAGATGGTCCGGGTGGGATACCCGTGGATAGGTTAGTGTTAGGTTGTTGCCTGCACTAACGTTATTATTTTAATTAAAGGAATGTTTTACATATTGTATCAAATTCAGCTTTTGCACTTACTTTACTGTATTTATTCCAATGATGTTGTTTATGCAAATAAACCATAATATGCCTTCCTTCGTAACCCATTATGCATGCATCAAATCTGTTATATCTCCTGGTGTAACTTGTGGAGTACTTTATGTGCTTACCTTGCTTAAACTCTGTTGCCAGAGGACGACGACGTTGACTATGTTGAGGATTGCGACGAATAGGCCACGTCTTACAGTCCTTCGCCTGTGGGCAGGCAGGATGGGCTGCTCCTTTATTTATCTTCCGCTATTTACTTTTATGTTTGGCCATGAAGCCACCTTATTATAAACTTGACCATAAGGCTCGTACCTTTGCTTATAATAAAGTTTGGTTATCATGCATGATATGTATCACTGTTCAACCTGTGTGCACTAGCTTTTCCTGGGATAGTGTGATTACACAGTGGGTTCTGGAGTTGTTGCTCCGGGTCCCGACAGAGATGGTATCAGAGCATGTTGACCCTAAGACGTGACCGTAGGTAGAATAGAATGGACAACCTTAAGGATTTATTTTTTAAAAAAATAATAGGAATATTTTGAAGATTCTTCTACATCTTACCTCCTTCATTCCTTCACTTGTCTATTCTTTTTAAAATATAAACATGCATAATTGATGACTAACTCCTTTTCTTTTTCAAAATTGTAGATGGCTGAACGTCCTACCAAAGTCACCCATGGAATCCTAGCTGCACACCTAGCCGACTGCCTTTGGGATCTTAAAGAGTTGGGTGTTACGGCACGCCCCGTGTACCAAGGATATTTGGGAACCTATGGAGATCAAGAACGTTGGAGAGTGGAAGTGCTGATCTACGCCAACTTGGGAGATGAAGAAGCATCTCACACCTTTGATGCTCCTCTACCTCGGGACACCTTTTTCAACGGAGTCCAAGATGCAGCTCGTGAAGCAATTCGGCAGATGAGGGACATCTACGCCCAAGAGTTACAACGCACCACGTTTCGATAATACCCCAGCAAGTACCCTGCCAGCCCCAACAGCATCTTCCCCTCGACAGAATTTGAGAGTAACCCTCGGCTCGTTCAGTAGGTGCAGTACACCAAGTCTTTGGACTATGTGTACGAAGTCACCTTGAAGGAGTTGAGCCTCACGGCATAGCGACTCCGTGCAGCAGAAGAAGAATTAGCCAAGTACCGCATGGAAGATGAGGGTTCTTCTATTACAGGACCACCCCCACAGAAGCTTAAAAGCCAGCTGTCTAGTAGTAGTACCAGCCCATAGAAAACCATAGTTTAAGTTTAAAGTTATAGAACGATACTTGTGAGCTGTTATTCCTTTGTCAACAGCCTCAAGGTTATATTTAATAAAATAATATGGTTGATACTTCCTTGAGTTTTCGTTGTGTTTCTTGCTTTGTGGTGGGAATGTTACATAGACCTTCTCCTAGTTCTCTCTCTTTCTTTCCTTTAAATCTGGAACTATCTGGCAGATGGTGAACACAAGGAGGAATGTCAATGACAACGTCAACAGCACTGGGGCGCCAAAGCTCCAGAAAGTTCCCAAATGGCTTTTTCTCCGCTATTCTCCCCCTTTTGGCAATAAAATCATCAAGGCACAAGGAAGAGAACCAATCATGAGAATGGATGGAATGGCTGAATTTTATTCAATCTAAGCATTTTAGAGCCATGAAGATTATCCAAAATGACCGTGGATTATTACATCAAACCATAATCAATAAGAATGGTAACAAGATCATGACAAAACATGTATACTCAAGCAAAGCCAAATAAGTCACAATCTGAATTTTAGTTGAATTTCTTAGCATGTCAAGTCAACCATGATTCTAGTCTAGCTAAAGGTATCCAAAGATGATGCCAACCATATCAATAATCTAAGTGGAACAAAGAAGCTAGTATTGAGTCAATTTAGAGTGCTACAAGCTCAAGAATGAATCACTTGTTCAAGTGCTTGGTCTTTTTGTGTAATTAAGCAAATTGAGCACATTTGACATAAGTTTTTCTTTTAAAGCTCACGATTGTTTCCAGCCAACATTTTTAGTCATGTGCTAGATCTCAAGTCTTATGCGACCATTCCAAGCAAGAAGCTTAAGGAGATGATCTTGGTCATCCAAAACTCCCCCTGAGTTCATGCCTAGTGCAATGGCAAGCAGTCTCATGAGAAAGAATTGGTGAGATCAGTTTTTTCGCACAAAAGAGATCTTTTTGCTTTCTTAAAAGGTTGTACTAACTTATGTTTCATTAAAGAACTAACATAGCTTAATCTAAAGCTCAACAAAGATTCAAGACTCAACTCAGCCTATTTGACATGGCATGAATCATAAAGAGATAACTAAAGAGAGACTAGTCTCAAGAGCTAACATGGCATGAATTAATTCAAGTTGAGCATTTTAATCAACCTATCATGGCAAAGACTTGACTACATATATAAAGTCATGATATATCTAGCAAATAAGCACAGATCATGGCAAGATGTAATTCATTGTAAACATGTCATAACAGGATAATAATCAAGGCTCCAATAGGTATATTACAATGTAAAATGCTAAAATGCAGGAAAATCCAGCTCCCCCTCAACATGTGATGCAACTTTAGTTCAAGTTGAGTTATGACAACATTAAGATCTAGAAGCTCCCAAATGAACTCCCCCTGAACCAAAGCAATAAAATCGAGAAGCTGGCAAAGAAAAACAAAAGGCAGTCCTTAGAGCATAGACAAGATATAGAGGGAACTATGGCTCAGACTAACTCTCATCTACCCCATATGACTCTCGGACTATCAGCTGATTATCTAACACACTAAGGAGCAAACACGTACCCCGTCCAGGCCCGTATCTGAGAATTTTGGGCCCTAGTGCAAAATACAAAATGGGGCCTATTTCAGATAAATACAGATACCAAAGTGTATTTGAATTTCACATTATAACAGACTTGTTTTTTTTGCAATATTAAGAACTACAATAAAAATTCATGCTAAAGGAGTAATGGGTGAATCTTACCGAAATCTTTTTAGCTTCTAGTAAAAAGCATCATTCTTCTGGTATTCTTCGAAATAAAATCTTCAATTATGTCTTCATATTTAATCTTCTCCAAAACATCATTTTCAAGTGCAATTGTTGCCAATCCATTGAGTCTTTCTTGTGTCATAGTACTACGCATATAGGACTTCAACAACTTTAATTTTGAAAAGCTTCTTTCTGCAGATGCAACTGTCACAGGAATAGTTAACAAAATTCTGTATGCAATAAGGGCATTAGGAAAACAGCCCATCCGTTTCACAAACTTCAGAATATCAAGAGGGCCCATGTCTTCCTTAGGGATGAAATCTTGGAGGAACTTTAACTCCACATGTAATTCTTTGCTAACAATATCAGAATGTTCACCACTCTTAAGTTCCGCCTCAAGATGTTCACAAGAAGACAACAAACTTTTGTCATCTAAGGAGCACAATTTTTGTGAAGTAAACAGAAAGCCAAAAGTTTTTTCATACCCTTGGTATTGTTCAAACCTGCTAGTTAGTGAACCAATGGCTTGATCAACAACGGGTAAGAAATAATTGACTCTAATTGACTCCTCCGCAGACTGTGAAGCAATAGATGCATCATCAGGGGTCTCATCAAATTGTCTTTTCCTTTTGATTTTACGCTTGGTACGAAATGTTGGCTCAATACCCATCTCACGTGCAATTTCTTTTGCAGACTCCAATGCATTTGCAAAACCAGTTTCTCTATACTTACCGAAGAAGGAAATCAGCCCTTGCACTTTCTCAATAGCAATATCAATAAGCATATCCTTTGCTTGTAATTGTTTACTGACCAAATTAATAGCAGATAATACTTCATACCAGATAATTATTGATACTATAAATTCAAAGTCACCAAGCTCATTGGTTGCCAAGGATTTGGCTTCACTACTTATTGTTGGATCATTATCAGTATCTGATACTTCAAGTAAAGCTTCTCTTATTTCTTGCATCTGGAACCTTATAGCCTTAACACTATCAACACGACTCTCCCAACGAGTAGATGACAATGGCTTAAGAGTCAACCCTGATATGTTATCTTTCAAAATTTGCCATCTCTTAGTGGATTTAGCAAATATTGTATAGATACGCTGAATGACTCCAAAAAAATATTTTGCTTTACCACAACTCTTTGACATATCACATAGTGTTAAATTAAGACTATGACAACCACAAGCAGAATAAAAAGCCCTAGGATTGATATCCAAAAGTTTCTTTTGTACCCCTTGATTTTTTTCCTTTCATATTTGATCCATTATCATATCCTTGTCCTCTCACATTATCTATATCAAGGTCAAGATCTTTCAATTCGTTTTGCAAAACATCAAACAATCCTTGCCCTGTTGTATCATTTATATCCAAAAAACCTAAGAATGATTCCTCTTTGCAGAAAGAATCTGAAGAAGTATCAACATATCTAATGATCAAAGACATTTGTTCTTGGTGGCTTATATCAGGGGTACAATCAAGTATAACTGAGAAATACTTTGATTCCTTAATTTTTCTAATTATCTCATACCTGATAGCAGCAGCAAGCAAATTGATTAACTCATTCTGGATGCCATGACCAAGGTAATGTACATGAGCCTCATCATTTGTTATGCGTTGAACATGCTCTTGAATAACCGGATCAAATTCCGCCATCATTTCAACCATACCTAAGAAATTCCCATTGCTATCTTGGTACAGCTTGCTATTAGTGCCACGAAATGCCAAGTTATGTTTTGCAAGGAATTTTACAATCAAAATGATTCTGAACAAAACCTTCTTCCAATGGTCCTTTTCTTTCTCTAGTTCTCTCTGAGCAACTTTATCAATAGTTTGATTTTTATCAAACCTAAGACGCATGTCGTACCAAGCTGCCATATTTGTGATATGGTCTGCACTAGTCTCATGATCTTTAAGTCTAATGTTAACATGTGACCAATCACTAAAACCCTCATTTGCTAGCTGACTTTTTAAATGGCCCTTTCTTAACAATTTGCAACAAAAACAGAATACTCTATCAAGCTCTTTGGAATATACCAACCATTCTCTATCACACTTTTCTCCATTTGATAAAACTCTAGTGTATAATGCTGCAGAAAACCTTCTGGATAATCTATCTTTAGGACCTTTCTGAATAGACAAGTCTCTTTTAGGACCCTTTTGGACCAAAATATCAATCTTTTCTTGATCAAGTCCATTCCAATATCTTGGATCAAATATATCAGGCTCAAAAGGAACCCTCGGATCATTATCACTTTCAATGCTAGCTGATCCATCAATGGTGGCATCAACACCATCAGCATTGTCATTGCCCCTAACTTCATCAATCTCTAAAGTGTGAACTTCAACATTGTTTGTGTTATCACCATAATTGTCATCGATGTCTGCCTGAAGAGTTTGATTTTCTATAGAAGTTTGACATTCTTTCACAACAAATTTATCAAGAGCACCCTTCTGAGTCTGAGCGAACTGTTCAAGTCTTTGTTTCTTCTTGCGCTTTTCATGACCAGACTCATATTTTCTAATTCTAGAACTAGAAGACATTAGAAGTAAATAGACCTCCCTGTTGGCCTGTTCATAAATGATAAATAACAAACACAATAAAACAAAAGATTAAATACTAATTAGGTTTAGTGCAAGACTGCAAGTGCAAAACAAATTTTCTATTGAATGTCCACATACCTGGCTACCTACAACTGCAAGAATGCTCAAAATGGCGGGCCGAAAACTGGAAATGTGGAGGTCTGGTTGTAGCGGCGCTGCGGCGGCGAGCGATGGTCAAAATGGGCGTTCTGCCGCTCAGCCGCTGTTGTCGGAACGTCGCTCGGTCCGTCGATCGCTGTGGAGGCTGTGAGCCACGAGGCGCCCGCGGAGTGTGGCTGGTATTGCTGGCGTGCACGAAGCCACGGTCGGATGCCTGATGCGGCTCTCCTTTCTTCTGCTCTGCGTGCGCGCTTTTGGCACCGCGTGCACGAACGCCTGCGCGGCGCGGCCGTTTGGCTACTCGCGTGATTGTGTCCGTTCGGCTGCACTGCATTCCGTCTCCGTAGTTCTGTCTTCTGAGTTCTGTCTATGAGCGTGAGGAGTCGGATACTCGGATGGGGCCCAAAAATTTTGGGGGCCCAGCGCGATCGATCCACTTGCGCTGGGTCTTATACGGGCCTGACCCCGTCTACCCGAGGGTGGCCCAACCCTCGCTAGAAACTATAAGAAGTGAGTGAGCTCAACCTAGTGAGAGGTGAAGCAGCTAACAAGCAGCATCCTAGAGTCACAAGATAAGAGGAAGAAGTCTAAACAACTAGATGAGAGAAACACTCTAATCTATGCTAGGAGGACTAACCCAAATGCACCCGCATGCAATGCAACAGAAAAGAGTAAGAGCATAATAAGCAAGATAAATCATGAAATACAAACTCCCCCTCACAACAGTCCATAAAGACAGACCACCCCAAGCTCTCCCCGTAAAGCTGAAAACCTAGAGCTATCCAAAGTCTTGGTAAAGATATCAGCCAACTGGTGGTCACTCTCCGCAAACTGGAGCACTATGTCACCCTTCTCCACATGGTCTCGAAGGAAGTGATATCTGATATCAATATGCTTGGTCCGAGAGTGTTGCACTGGGTTCTTGGCAATGTTAATGGTAGAGGTGTTATCACAGAAGAGTGGAATACTATCTATAGCTAACCCAAAGTCTCGCAAGGTCGAGACCATCCAAAGTACCTGGCTGGAACAACTAGCGGCAGCAACGTACTCGGCCTCTGTGGTGGACTGTGCAATACTGGACTGCTTCCTAGAAGACCAAGAAACAAGAGAAGTGCCAATGAATTGACAAGTGCCAGAAGTGCTCTTCCTATCTATCCTACAGCCAGCAAAGTTTGCATCCGAGTAGGCTCTGCGGGAAAGACAGGATGAGTAAGAGTACCAGATACCATAGTCAATAGTAGCTCGAAGGTACCGAAGGATGCGCTTCACCGCCTGGCGGTGAGATACGCGAGGAGAAGCCTGAAAGCAAGCACACAGACACACGGAGAAGTGTATGTCCGGTCTCGAGGCAGTGAGGTACAAGAGGGAGCCAATCATGCTGCGATACTCCTTCTAATCAACTGGCTCGTCGTCCTCATCTGGGTCAAGAGAAGTTGTGGACGCCATGTGAGTTGACACGGGCTTACCATCACTCATGTCAAAGCGTCTCAGGAGGTCACGAGTGTACTTGCCCTGATGCAAGAAAGTACCCTCCCGAGTCTGCTTGATCTGGAAGCCAAGGAAGAAGGTCAACTCGCCCATCATACTAATCTCAAACTCGGTGCTCATGACATCTGAGAATTGTGAAACAAGAGTATGAGAAGAGCCGCCAAAGATGATGTCATCCACATAAACCTGGACGAGCAGTAGGTCAGTGCCATGCCTACGAATGAACAAGGTCTTATCCACTATACCCATCTCAAAACCACGACTCAACAGATAGGACTTAAGCCTCTCATACCAAGCTCTAGGGGCCTGCTTAAGTCCATACAAGGCTTTGGAAAGCTTGTAGACATGGTTTGGGTATTTGGGGTTCTCGAAACCTGGAGGCTGTCTGACATAGACCTCTTCCTCAATGAACCCATTGAGGAAGGCACTCTTGACGTCCATCTGGTAAAGCTTGAAACCCTTAGAAGCTGCAAAAGCAAGCAGGATTCTAATGGCCTCTAGTCTAGCTACAGGGGCAAAGGTCTCCTCAAAATCTAGACCCTCAACCTGGGAGAAGCCCTGAGCTACCCGTCTAGCCTTGTTCCGAATGACAACCGCATCCTCACTCTGCTTGTTCTTGAACACCCACTTAGTCCCAATGATATTGTGACCTCGAGGGGGCTCAACAAGCGACCAGACCTTATTTCTCTCGAAATTCTCTAACTCCTCATGCATGGCATTGACCCAAGACTCATCAGATAGAGCATGACTAACATCTTTGGGCTTAAAGGCGGCAACAAAGTTAGAATGGAGACAGAAATGTGACATGCCAGACTTTGAGAGAGTGACTCGCTCAAAGAGGTCTCCAATCATCTGCTCAGAAGGATGGTCTTTCTGGATATGTCGGGAGGCCCTGGATGAGAAGAAGAAGTGGCCTCTACCTCATGAGCTGAAGAGGTAGGAACAGAGCCAGTAGCTCCAGAAGAAGCAGAAGGTATGGGCTGATCGCCTGGAGGTGCAGTGGAAGAAGGCACCTCAAGGGGAGGATGAGGAACTGGATCGGGTAGGCAACCCTCATCGTCCAGAAAGATGGGCTCGGACTGCTCTAAAGAACCTGAGATATCAGGCCTAGTCCCCAGACCGGCCTCGTCGAAGGTCACCTCACAGGTCTCTACCATTTTGCTAGACTCGCAGTTCCAAACCCTATACGCCCGCAAAGAAGTCGAGTAATCTAGAAAGATCCCATCACAAGAACGTGATTTGAACTTGTCTAAATTCTCGGACTTCAGAATGAAACACTTGCAACCAAATACACGAAAATACGAGACACTAGGCTTTCGCCCATATCTCAACTCATAAGAAGTGCGATGCAAGTGTACCCGAAGAAAAACTCTGTTCGAAACATGGCACGCGGTCACTATAGCCTCAGCCCAAAACTTCCTAGATGTAGAGTACTCATCAAGCATCGTCCTGGCCATCTCGACCAAGGTACGGTTCTTCCTCTCCACGACGCCATTCTGCTGTGGGACGTGCGGAGAAGAGAATTTGTGCTCTACACCTGTCTCATCACAGAACCTCTCAAAGTAGAAATTCTTGAATTCTGTGCCATTATCACTGCGGATCGCTCGTAAGGCACCCGGGAGCTCAACAGAAAGCCTACTGAAAAGACCTCAAAAATGTGTAAACGTCTCATCCTTCGAGGCTAAGAAAAACACCTAAGAGAACCTCGAGAAGTCATCGACCACGACAAGAACATACCACTTCTCTCCTGCTGACTGCACTCGGGCTGGTCCAACTGTGTCCATATGGAGCAGCTGTCCTGGTGCATCGGTCATAGTCATTGTGATCGGAGGGTGAGAAGCGGCAATCATCTTGCCGTGCTGGCAGGGAGCACAAACAATATCTTTGACCATCTTGAGTTTCGGCAGACCACGAATGAGATCGTGGCCGCTAACTTGGGTCAGATGGTCAAATCCAATATGACCAAGTCTCCTATGCCAGAAGGTAAGATCACGGGACTTAGACACAACTAAACACCGGAGAGGATCACCAGAAGACTTAGAAAAATCAGCACGAAAGATCCTCCCATAACGAGAAATCCCGCAAACCAGACTACCCAAAGAATCAAGAATTTTGCAAGCGTTTTTCTTAAAGCTCACCTCAAAACCATCATCGGTAAGCTAAGAAACAGAAAACAAACTATACTGCAACTTACTAACCAAGGCAACAAAATAAAAGACTCATTAACGCGCACTGTACCTTTGGCGATGACGCGCCCAGACGAAGCGTCTCCGAAGGTGATCGTCTTATCACCTGGAGCACGAGCTAGGGAAGAGAACCAACGAGAGTCTCCGGTCATGTGTTGAGAACACCCGGAGTCAACGAGCCAAATCTCTCTCTTCCCTGCCCGGTGAACCTGAGTCAACAAGAGAGTAAAGTCTCAGTACTGGGGTAAATCAAGAGTGATTTTCGTACCCAATACTGAGTAACACATCGAGTAGAAGAAGTAGCCACACACGACTGACCTCTATCTACCCTACGCTCTCTGTCACTCAAAGAAGCAGAAGGTCCACGAGCAGACCTGGAGCTGTTGTTGGGTCCGACTGCTATGGGAGAGCGAGTCGGAGCACCAGCAACATGCTGATCACGCCGCGGGTAGCCATCTCGACGGGGGAAACGAGATCTACCCTCAGAACGGCGGAAGTCACGACCAAAGGCATATCGAGGACAAAAATTAGAAAAACCAGAAAAACCAAGTCCTTGATGCTGCCCAAACCCATCAGCTGAAGCAAACCTAGACCTCGTGTTGGTCTTAGGTTCACGCAAGGTCTGGGGCTGACCCTGAATACACCTAAGAGCTGCAACACAGTCTCTACGCGCGATCTTGGCACGCCTGAAGCATCGCTCGACCAAGTGTTCATCCTTCTGACAGAAGGTGCAATGATACTTCACCTTCGGAGAGGTAGAAGTAGCACGATAAGGCCTCGCCTTCTGAGAGGCCGAAGCAACAGGTGGAGTCACCTTGCTATCAGAAATCCCTTGGACAAAGCCCGCTGACTTAAATTGAACTTTCTCAGTTCTGGGCCTTGATTGAATTTGCAAATCTTGGGCTGGTCTAGAATAAGATTTAGCTTCTTCTTGCCTCCTACAAACCTCTCGAGAGTGTTCATAAGATACTGACACTCCTGAAAGAGAGAGGTGCAAGAAGAGCAGGGGGAAGGAGAGACAACAGAAGGTAAGGGAGCAGAAGAAGAACCAGTAGCAGAAGAGTGAATGGCTTGTGCACGCACAGCCGACTCAGAAGGGACAGTCCTACTGCTACCCAGTTGGTTCACGTCGCTAAGCGTCTCCACCTTACCCTTGGGTTTCTCCTCCACACCATCACACACATCACAAGCGGACGATGACTTTTTTAGTAGGTCCTTAGTTAGCTTCACACATTTATGATCTAATGCAATCAACTCAGATTTTAGTTTTTCGCAGTTACCACATGGTGAGCTAACTGGATCCTTAGTAGCATACTGAGCCATTTTCTTATTGTAGTCAATCATTTCTTGAAACTGCTTTGAGATAGATTCAAGTTCAGCAGTTAATTTAGGACAGTTCAAACATGAAGTAATAGGCTTAAGTAATGAAGCTTGTAGTTCAGCAATTTTATGATCTGCCCTTTTTAGATTCATCTTCAGATTATTACAATTTTCACAAGTCTCGGGCAGATCGAGAAGCATGGTGTAAAGACCTCTAAAAGCATTGTCCTTATCCTCACATGAGGTGCAAGATGTAGTCTCAACAACAGGGGATGAAAGAGTAACTACCCTACTCATCTCTAGTTCAGCAAGTAGACTAACATTCTCCACCTTAACTATGTCTAACTTCAGAGGACACACTATCATGCAAGGTCCTTAGCTTCTCCATGTCATCAAGCAAAGCAGTACATACATTACAATCGTCATGGGAGGGAGCAGATCTAAGTGAAGTAAGCTCCCGTGACAAGCTTTCTACTTCCTTCTCCAACTCGCTAACCCTAGCTCTAGATCTAGCATAGAATTTCCCTAGCTTGAGAAAAGCATCATTAAGCTGGTCGTAGGAAGGGTATACCTCATCGAAGTCGGAATAGAGCTCGTTGTCGCTAATCTCGCCCTCAAGGGCCATGAAGCACATGCCGGAGAAGTTGTCGCCGCCCTTGGGTTCTTGCTCGTCCGTCCCATCGTCGTCGCTCCACCCCTCCACCTCGCTGAGGTCGAGGTCGTCGAAGGCGGTGAGGATGCGGTGGAAGAGCTTCTTGGCTTTGCCAAGGTTGCGGAACTTCTTCTTGCCTTGGGCATGAGCTGAGGGCTTCTTGTTGCGGTTCTTGTCGATGTAGTCGTTCTTGCTCACGCCGCTGTAGTCGTTCTTGCCCTTCCCAAGCTTAGGGTAATTTGCCCGAATGTGGTTGGGGCCACCACACTCGAAGCAAATGATCGGGCCACTCCTCTTTCGATCCCTCACCCTCTTGTACACGTGGGAAAATTTTCTGGCTAGAAGGGCTAACTGGTCCTCTGGTAGCTGCTCTAACTGATCATCAGTTACGCCACAGAGAGCAGCTAGAGAGAATCCGCAAATCGACTCAGAAGAAGGTCTCGAAACCAGACTGGGATCGGTGACTAAGGCCATCGACTGCGACTTCGACCTACGAGAGACTATGTCAATCTCGTGAGTCTTGAGGCGTGTGTACAATGCGTCAAGAGTCAAGGTCAAGAGATCAGTGGTGTCCTTGATGGTAGTCACCTTCATCTCCCAAACACGCAAATCAAGAGCTACGAGCATCTGTCGAGCATTGTCCGAGTCGGGGTATGTGAGACCGACCGCTTACAGGTTGCTCAAAATCTTGTGAAAACGCACAAAGCACTCATCGAGGGACTCACCAGCGAGCATTTCAAACTTGTTGTAATCTCGCTTGAACTGGCCCTGTCGAACCGTCTTGATCTGGGTGGTGCCCTCATGGTATGCATCGAGGGTCTCCCAGATGTCGAAGGCCGACGTCAGATGAGAGATGCGATCGAACTCGCTTCTGCTCAAACCCTGGATTATGATGTTCCTCGCCTTAGCATATATAGCTTGTGTAGTTCATATATAATCATTTACAATCAAGTTGTTATCTAACTTCTCTACTATGTGTTAATGGTTAGATGATTAATAACAACCAGATAGGCAAGTTTTGCTTTGAAAATTTATCTTAGAGTATACAAGTATTGTGTATATATTGTATACTCACAAATGCAATTTTTATCTCATTATTTATTGAGATTGTCACGAATTATCAAAAAAGAAAGATTGTAGAATATAGTCCCTCTATTATGTGTTAATGGTGAAGTTTGGTAATTGATGACAATTGGTTTGTGGACTAATATTTTTCATGGGTTGGATGAATAGGTTAGTGTTGGATCAAAATCGGCAACAGAGGGGGGGGGGGTGAATGGTGCCTCTTTTAAAAATTAGCCCCAAAAAGTATCCACATGCGAATCTTTCCTTCGATAGCTATGAAGAGCTATGAGGTTGGTGATTCATGCTCTCTGGAAGATTTAGCTGACCAAACAAGAGAATGAAACAACGGAATACACAATACTGAAATAAAGCAACAATGCACACAACTACCAGCAGCCACTGCAGTGGGCCGGTCTGACCGCCCTAACAGGCCGGTCTGACTGCCGTTAGGTAGCCGGTCTGACTGTCGTTAGGTGGCCGGTCTGACCGCCCGTAACTGGCCGGTCTGACCGGTCCTCAGGTCCAGCAGGCCGAAACTCTGCAGCAAAAATTGAAATTTCAGTTTCTTGCCGATTCCAAGAGAATTAGTGAAATGCTGCTGTTCTTTTTGGTCCAAAAGAGCAAGAGCTTGAATAAAATAGCTAGGAGATTCTAAGAAACCAGAAACCTCAACACAAGAGCAAGAATTAAGGATTTTAGCTCAAATATGAAAATGGGATAGGAAATGGAGATAATTTGCAGATTGCTCACAATTCTCAAGTCCTTTGCTCATGACCTTTTGAAATCTGTTTAGCAATGACAAAAGGACTTGGAAACGCAAATCTCGTGCCATCTTATGAAGGGAAGAAATCACAAGAGTTCATCTTCCCCTGACTCAAAACCCTAATTTTCAGCAAACAAAGGAAATGGGTCAAATGGAATCTTTTGATTCAGAGATTTTGCTCTAGGGAACTAGCTGACCAAATGGTCTAGAAATACAATCCCATCACTGAGCAACCCATTTTGCATCTTCTCAGCAAGAATCAACACCAAATCACAAAAGGTGAAAAATCAAACAGAGCAACAAAGGCACGAAGAAAACAGGAGGCAGGAGCATCTCAAATAAAACTATCTCATATTGATATTGAGGAAGAGAGATGAATGATTACATAGAGTATCAGCTCATATCATCCCTACAGCCCCATACATGATTAGAGAAATCAAGAACTCACTACATGCTTCCCTCAAGAGCTCATGCAAGGGACTCTCACGCAGGAGACACACCCTGCAATCCTCTGCTCTCTCTCAACAAATCTCACCAACTAAAGAAAAGAGATGCAAAGCAAAACAACCTCCCAAAGCTTGGAGACTACATGCATGAACCCTCCTCCTTTTATAGCCTCCCACTAATGGGTTTGATGTTCTCTTTACCCACTAAGCCTCCAACAACTCTTGTGCTTTATCCAAATCCACTTCCTTTATTGCAGCTTTGCGTATTCACCAAAACACCCGTCCTGCACCTTCCGGGAAGCTTCCTCATTACTTGCCTTCCAAGCCTCGCAGCTACCTTGAGTCCTCGCCGTCTTCGGCACACCTCGACCGTTCTGACCTCGGCACCGCCCGCGCCTTGTCCGGTCATCCCGTGCCTCGCCACGACTCCACCTCAACGTCCTGCAGCCATCACAGACAAGAAACACATCACATAGTACCGCTCGACACAAGTAATCATAATTAGCATCAATTAATCATACTCAAGCATAAAATGGCCCAAAAGCTCAAATGGGAAGAAGAATACGCCTCAAGTCCGACTAACCAAACCCGACTGAGCCAAATGCCATCATGGCATGAAACGCACAAACCAAACTCAATCTTTCCAAAATTCTCGTCAATTACTCATCACAAACATGGGGCCATAACCACATGGTCTCTCAGTTAGGTTCCACAAATGAGGAAGATTTGGGATGACTTCATGTGTTGAAGATCACCATGTCATGTGGTGGATGCATCATGGGCTGATGCATGTCTAAGAGGAGATGATCATGTGTTGATCATCAAGTCAAATGAAGACCCATCATGTGATGATGGAGTTGAAGTAATAGATGCATCATGAGTTGATGCATGTCAAGACTATGACTGTAGTATTTTACTGATCTTGGTGTTTGATTGGAAGACTAGATTGCTAGTATAGGTTGTCATATTATTAAGAGTGGTCATATCTTGTAGTTTAAGTCTCATCATATGTTGATAGTTCAACCTCACTTGCACTAACTCTCGTTGGCATGAGGTTTGTATTTGCGAATGTGTTTTGTAAATAGTTGAAGCTCATGCATTGAATTCTTATAACATGGGACTATACATTGTGAATGTGTTTTGCAAGTGTTTGAATTTATGTTTTTATTCTTTGAGTATGATGTTTATATTTGCAAATGTGTTTTCAAATAATTGAAGCTCATATACAATACTTGTGTTATGATTTTAAGAGTGTGCAAATGTGTTTTGCAACTTATTAGGAATCATGTTTGATCCTTGTGTGCAAGATACTGTTGTTTGCAAATGTGTTTTACAAAATCTGTTGAAGTATCCACACTTCTTAGGGAAATCAGAACTACTGCAGTGTAGTCTACGGTACTACTGCTGACCGGATCTACCGGTGTTATAATCACGGAACTACCGCGTGCATTAGTGGTTGAAGACCTTCATGGTCGAGATCCAACTTGGTCGAACCAATGCGGTCGAAGATCTATGTGATCGAAGTTCTGTGTGATCGAAATCAACATGGTCGAACCAGCGTAGTCGGAACCGACGTGGTCGAAGATCTGTGTAATCGAAACTAGCATGGTCGAATCGAAATGGTCGAAACTGATGTGGTTGAGATTTGTATGATCAAAACCAGCATGATCGAACAGACGTGGTTGGAATTGACGTGGTCGAGACCTGTGTGGTCGAAACCAACATAGTCGAACTAATGCGATTAAGACAACGTGGTCGAAGATCGATGTAGTGGTCAGAGATCTGTGTGATCGGAAACCAATGTGGTATGTGCGAGCGGAGCTACCGGCTCTGTGTGAGCGGTCCGATCAGCGAGCGGAACTACTAGCTCTATGTGAGCGGTACTTCCGATTTCTGGAATGTCTGGCTTGTGTAGCGCTATATTTTTTCCAGAGAGGTACCTGTGTGGCAGTCTTCTCCTCCCCGCAAGAGCGGTAGTTCCGCATGTGGGAGCGATATTTCCGATGATCGGAACTATCGAAAATGTACAACAGAACTACTGTATTCGACTGATCCTTTGCTTCTAATGGCTAGTTTTTTGACCGTTGAGAGGGGAGCAGAAGTACTACAGTTTTGCCATAGGTACTTCCAATAATCCTAATTTTTCAGGGATTTGGTTCTAACAGCTAGTTTTCTTGTGTAGAGTATAAATACCCTCTTATGACCGGTTGGAGATAATGTTGTTGAACTCTCTTGAGCTAATGTGAGGTGCTCCTCTCAATTGTGCATGTATTACACCTTGTGAGCTAGGAGGAAGGCTCTAGCTTACATGTGTTGCATCTATAGGTGGATTTAGTATCCACTCGAGTTTGTGCATTTGTTGCACACGGTGAGAGTCAAGCGAGGGGCTTAACTTATTACTCTTAGAGTTTGCCAACTCCTAGATGGCGTTGGAGGCGTCATGCGCAGTAATCTTCTCAAAGAAGGCTGTGAGAAGACCCAGCGAAGTGTGAAAGTTGGAGCTCATCTACCCAGAGTGAGAAAGAGCTACCACTAGTGGATTGAGGTGTTTCGGCTTAATTCATAGAGCCGGTCCAATTTGTTTAGGCTAACTCAACATGGACTAGGGGAGACTGGCAAGTCTCTGAACACCACGGTAAAAAGAGATCGTGTCAATTGTGGTTTGTTTTCTTGTGCTCAATTTACATTCAAGTAATTTATATTCATAGAATTAAATTAATTTCTTGTCATCCTAGAATTGCAAACCTTGACATAATTCTAAGGTGTTGGTTTACTTAGGTGAACATAAGTGAATTAGGCTTCATTTGTGCTAAACCAATTTGATTTAAGCTTCCGCATTGTCTATTTGGCTTAGATGAAAGAAAATATCTTTAATTGATAATAATTGTAAGAGAATTTTTAGACCGCCTATTCATCCCCCTCTAGTCAGTCTCCTTGATCTCGTAACTGGTATGCTAGAGTAGTTGCTTAAAATGGTATGATGTATGTTGAGTCACTGCATTTGAATAAAACAATGTTTGCTTAAAATTTTTAGCAGTTTTTGAAAATAGTAAAAATATGTAATAGTAGTAGAATTCTAGGCCCAGAAAATAAACGGAATGTTACATTTCTGTTTTGGATTCTTGCATCTGCCCGATTAGTGAAACGGCAAGATTCTACTGTGTCCAATGCGCATTGCTAAAGTGTGGAATAACGAGCCCCATTCTATTTCTATTTGCTGCTTATACACATATGCTTATACATTATTAGCCAAACTTGTTCAATGGTTTGCAAGACGGCGTTGGATATGCGAGGCTTATGTCCCATATCAGGGGCGAAATTGGGCCCCTGGCAAGGTGGGCTCAAGCCCAGGGCGTAAGAAAATATGCAATGTATAGCCCAGGTATTTTCAACTTAGCCCGAGGTATTATTTCTAAGATTCAGCCCAGGTACGTAGTCCATAACATACTTCACATGCCAGCAGCCCACCACTGTCTGTCTATCTCCGTGCGGCCCACTCACGCGCTCGGCCCACGTCGCGTGCTCACCGCTCGGCCCACCTCGCACGCTTGCCGCTCGCTCTTCACGCGCTGTGGCGCTTCTCCCTCAGAACCCTAGCCCACTCACGCCAGCAGCCGGGCGGCGAAAGGCGACGCCGCACCGCACTGGCGCACCACAACCGCTCGCCGCCTCGTCGCGTCGTCTTAGATCTGAGCAGATCTAGCGCCGCCCCGCCTCCCGGCCCACCTCGCCCTGTCTCGGCGCTGCCCCACCTTGGCACCGCACCAGCCCGCCCCGCCCCGCCTCCCGGCCAGTGCCCCTCCTCGGCTCCTCCTGGCCTGCGCCGCCCACCTCCTGGCCAGGCGGCCAGCGCCAGCGTCGCCCCCTCCCACTCAGCGAAATATCTATTCTTGACTTCAATAACCTGTTATACAGCAGAACCAGCCAAAAGCTCATTTAGATGTTCAGGTTGTCTGCTTTCAATTCATACAAATCTTTTCCCTTATGGCTATTAATTTTTATATTTGTCGTAGTTCAGAGTGAATATATGCCTAGGCCCTAATGAGGATCGCTATCTTATAACGGATTGCACACAGTTAATGACATCTACTGTAGCTGCTGCCAACAAATTCTTGGCTGGAGATATGTAAGTAAAAAATATAATTTCGTTCATCATTCAATGATTATCATCTCATGCTCTAATGTTGATGATTGCCAATATATATTCTATGTCAAGATTCTCGTAAGGAAACATAGCTAAGACATGCATATCATTTTATATTGAACATCAAGCGAATATGAAAGTATACAAGGAAAAGTAATACTTCATTCCCAGCAAAAAATAATACTTCATTCAATCAATCTTATGCACTTCTATTTTACTTAGAACCTTGTAGCTCACAGTTAAGTGAACTCTGTTTCACTTCATATGCTTAATTGTTGGATTGTGCAATGCCATTATCTTGGTCTCTCTATTGCTCATGTTATTAAAATATAGCTTGTCTTAGTTACATACATAGACTTTCTGGTTAACATCTATTTTGGATATATGAAAACCATTGGTGCTTATACCCAAGTTAACGACTTTGTTTTCCCTGTTCTTGCAACTTGAGTTATGATTCTTCATAAGAGAAATTAGGGGATGTATTTGTAACATCAGCCCTTTCAATAATATCAACGGAGTCAGGGAACCACATATCGTGGTATGGGTACAAATTGGCGTTAGTTTTAAGTTATTGGAGTTCAGCCCGGGGCGTAGCCAAATCCTGATTTCGCCACTGTCCCATATCGTGCATGTTTAGACATAAATGCTGAGAAGGAAGTTGAAAAATAAACGAGGGTAACCAGGAATGACAACATTAATTTGTGACTAGTATGATAGACATATATGAATTTAGAATGCAAATTTTAGGTTCCGACAGAGATAAACACTCATAAACACATCGAGGGTTTTCTGCCGTGCTCTCAACGTGCGCCGCTTTTCTGTTTTCAGTTATTTGACTCGCTCTTATAACAAACCGATTAGAAGCCATATGTAGGCATAAAGCCCGGTGCAGCGAACAATAAACTTGGTTGCTTCTAGCGGCATTATCCAACACTACTCAACTAACGTGCACCGTTTGTGCGTTCACCTACATGTAGCAATTAAATAGTGTAGTGCCGCTACTCCTCTATGCCACTAATATATGCGACTAACAAAAGTGCAACGACTATATGTAAGTTGTGAACATATACCACCCACCTGCACTGTTTTTTTTTTTGGTTATTGTGGGCACCAATGTACAATGTACGACTATGCACTTGTCTCTTTCGTGTTGGATCTATAAAATTTGATTTTTTTAATTGTTTTTCTATGGTTATGTACTCATGTTCAACTGACTCCATGGTCATCGAAATCTAAAAATTGATAGGGATGAAACGTTCTGCCGGCATCTACCCGCTCATTTTAGTTTTAGTTTTTGGCTTATTTTTCACTATTCATAAATTTTGTCTTTTTCTGAACTTTTATCTTTTTTGAGTTTTTTTGCCGGTTCTTTTTTTCCGTATTCGTCCACGTTGTCCGTAATGAGCTAACATATTTTTTCTATTTTTAATTTTTTAAAATTTAATTACGCTAAATAAGCCACCTTCAACTACAGTAAATTTTCAGCCGCTACAATGCAATTTCAGCCATAAGCCACAGTTTTTCAGCCCAACCAAGCAGGGCCATATGTCAGCCCGCTATTCAGTTCTAAAGAGCCAATTCAAGGTCATCTTCTATGATCTTGATTCTGTTGGTTCACAGGTAAGTTACACTAGTGTAAAATAATTTTTGCTACATAAATTAGGAAGTTATATAAGTAAAAGATCATAGATGCTACCATTAGATATACAGTACAGCAGAAGTAGAGTTAAAGTAGCTAATCCAATGAAGTGTTGAAGTAACCGAGAGTCTCCTCATCCTAATCAGCGACACATTCGCAGCAACACCTTTATTAGAGTCCGCATGTCCAATAGAGGAACGTCGCGTGCCAGTATGCTAGCATCAACGAGCACGGCAATGCTTTCAGGAAGGTGGTGGTTAGAGTTTTAGTGGAATGAGTTCAACTGGAAAGAATTATTGAACCACATTAAATATCGTCAAGTAACTCTGTTACTATCAGGTCTTTAATTATTATACAGAGCTACTACTATTTTATTTAATTATATACAGACTTAAGTTTGATCTGTATAAAACTAAAGCATTAGAGAAGCACTATAAGAAGACAGTCACCTTTGCTGCTAAAGTCAAGAGAGAACAAGAGGAGGATGCTAAAGTACACACCATGATCCATGCGGTCGAGGAAGTGATGTCTTGCGGCTGGCCCAAGGGCATAGACCATACGGCTGGACCATACGACTCGGTTTTGTTTGATCGAACTGGATAGTGCTTTGGACTGTTTGGTTGAACACAATCCAGCCGGCCTTAGGCCTGGTGTTGTTTACGTGAGATTGAGGAGGGGAAGCCCTTAAATGCACCGGTACCTCCTCATGTAACCCTAGACCACTTTTTGCTAATAGATCAAAAATAGATTGCTTTGTGTTCTTTTTAATGGCTGAATTAGTCGTGGGAATTTTGAGAGTGTTTTACTAATCTAGATATCCAACCTTTTCGATAGGAATTGAAAGCGCGATAGGGTTTCACTTAGTGGTCGTGAAGTCCAGCGTGTGTGTTCTCGTGATTAAAGAGTATTCGTTCTTGCATTGGCAACAGAGAATCACTACGAATCGAGAGGCTACACACAAATATCTTGATCCTACGTCGAGAAAATCGGACGACCCAGTATCAGTGGGTCAATCTAGCACCATATTGGGCCTGTTCTTTTCCTCCGAAGCTGGCGGATTTTGGCGTTTGCTACAGTACCTAACTTTCAAACGAAGTATTTTCCAAGACGGAGTCTACAAGTTAAACGATCTACACGTTAAAAGCCTAACATCTGTACCAGCGAAAATCGCAAGTGAGTATCATGTACCATGTTTGTTGACTCTACCAAAGATACTTTTAGAATGATATCATATACATTTACGCAATATCTTGTTTTTTTAAAAAAAACCGAGAACTGCAAATATGTTAAACGACATGAGTGGTACATGTGCTTATTTGGGAATCGGAAGCATACATGGAAACAAGCGGCAACTCCAAATTATATAATTAAAGAAGTTCCAATGTGCCTGAGAAGAAGCAGACATCTTTATTGCTGGCTCACAGTACTAAGCTAGAGGAGGATAGGCTTGACGAACTGCTGCTCAATCGTCTCTTTGTTGTCCCCGTTGTAGGTGTAGGCGTCTCTCTTGTCATCGAACATGAACGCTATGCTCATCGCTAAGTTGGCCACTCGGTTTACAACTGGAAGTAGTTTACGACGATCAAAGCGTGCTTGATTGATAGCTTTCCATGCATCTTCAACCAGATTACTTATCTCGGCCATAGCTACCTCACTTGTAACATTAAGCTCGTTAATATAGCACTCGACAGAGCTGATCATATCCATTTTGTTCTTCCCGAGCTGCGAACAACAAGTACTTAATTAATTAGTTTCTCACTCCTTTGCAAAATATAGGATGTATGTCATCAGTTCAAGATAATATCACAGGCAAACGATTGATCTAGCTACCTCCTCTTAAACTAATTGCTCCTCCAACTTTTTTAAGTGATGTTTCCTACACTTCACGATCTATGAGATATGATTTTGATCGTTATTTTTTGTAATTTTATCTTATTATTCTCTCCGTTCAAGTTTATAACACGTATTTTTTCTTAACACATAGATCAAGTAGATAGTGAAAACGACTAGATTACCTCTAATTATTATTTCTAAGCACTATATTCAATGCATGCATGTAGCGAATATCAATTAAAGCTGCATATGTATTAGAGATATAAATAGAACATCACACTAATTTTTGTATTGGAACATGAAATACACACTATATTTATAAATAAAACTATTAAAAATACACCCTATAAATTTAGACGGGGGAGTATATACTAATAAAATTATAATATTATAAAAGTATTTTTATCGACAATTTAGATAGATCTAAACATATTAGCGATCAGTTTAGCAACACAGATTCTAAAGTGTCACTTAAAAAAGCAAGAGGGAATACTAGAAAGAAGATAGCTAATGATTATCGTGCATATTAAGACATAAATGGTGAGGAGGAAGACGAAGAATAAACGAGGGTAACCAGGAACGACATCGTTAATTTGTGCATGTAGGAGTATACATTTGTAACAAGACTAAATGTTACACGTACTGTATTTCCGATGGAGCCAGGAACGGATGCTAAAAAGTAAGCATATTTAATCATGGCATATATTGAGACACATACATACCTTAAATGCAGATAAGTCATCCATGAAACGTCCCACCTCGCCAGAAGCCTTGACAGCATCGGTGCAACCGATGGCCCACTCGAATGCTTCCTTGGTTGCTACATCACCCATACCAACAAGTAAAGCAACACATAGCATTGGAGAGCCTGAGGAGATGACCGACAAATCCACGTGATCTTGAAAGCTTGGTATGTAATTGTGATGAAACCATTCAGCTTCCTTCAGGTAATGCCTGCATAATGTTTGAAACTGCAGGCGAGAAGACAATGCTCAATTGTTAAGGAACAAGTGAGCCCCAGACCCAAGTCGAATAAGGCTTGACTGGCCAATATGAGTAGTGGTTCTTCATGTCGTTAGTCTTATATTGAGTGTCGAATTGAGTTTGAGCTTCATCTAAACCCAAGGGAATCATGCATAAAATTTCTGAGTTAACCCTTTTATTTGGGCTAATTGAGGATGAAAACTCCAGTCTGAAGTTGCTAGCGTGCGTGGTTTATCAGGTTCGTGGGGTAAGCCATATCATGTCTTTATTTATTTATTTATTGAAAACTTAGCAGCGGACTGCTAAATTTCATTAAGCAGGAGTAAAAACTGTACAAGTAACGAAAAGGAAGAAAAAGAAAATACCATGTCTGAACTTACAAGTATGCATATGTCAAATGGTCATACACTAAGGGGATTCTGAACTGAATTAGCATTAAGAAGGGCAATGTACTAATTAAAAGGAGTTGACAGAAGTATTATACCGCTTTCCTGCAATAAGTAATGCGGTACTTCTCATCTGGTTTCAGTTCATCCTCTATCTCTGTGAATGTACTCATTAGCTTGACATAGTACTTCTTCAAGTACTCCGGCAAAAGAGAAATGACACTCGCATCCCATCTGCACGGTCAATTAGTTTGCATATGAGTTAATTAGCTACAGCATGGATGCATGTACACATGCTTTATTCCCTCAAATTAGGAAGCCAAATTCTTACCCACCGTTGTATGGCTTCATTGAGCTTTCGACCCTCTTCCAAGGTAGCATGAACATCGTAAGTGTCATCTAACATGGACGCTAGCACAAATAACTTGGCAAGGATCTTTCGTGCTTGTGCATAGTTTTGCTCATAGTACACCGTATGTGACCAAAAGTAGCATTCAACTATACGATCCCGAGAGTAGCTTAGTCCCACTTCTTTATATAGGCCGTTTCCCCACCTGAAATTAAAATTGGCTACTGTTAACTTGTTCTATCTTCACAATCTCAATTTTATATTATAGTCTAGTGCTACTAACTGAAAGATTCGTACAGCGTCTGGTGTTTGGAACAAATGGATTTTGAAGGAAAAGGTGTGTTTGGAACAAATGAATTTTGGAGGAAACTGGAAAAGTGAAGATTTGGAATCCAAAGGAAAATTTTGCAATGAGTGTGTTTGGTTTGTAGGATTGCCGTATAGGAAGTCTGTAGAAAAGGAAATGTTTCTGCGCATTTTAGAAGAAATATTCAAACATGAGGTCTAACCTCATGTTAAAATTTTCTTTGAGAGTTCCAAGGTAGCATCTCTCTCCTTGCTCTCACTAGCTAAGAAACATTACCCTGAAAATTCCTATATATTTCCTATGACGCAACAAAACGACTGTTTTGAGCTATTCTTTTGTTTTGGATTCCTGCACACGATGTTGAAATGCCGTATTTTTCCTGTTCCTGTATTTTTCACTTCCCGCATTTCGAACGGGCCCTTAAGCTGAACTTTGCAGGGAATTAAGTTGAGGGGACTGTATTCCAATACGTATAGTGATATAAGCTTATACGATAATCCGCTCAGATTAATAGTGCGATGTATATTCTAAAAAAGACACAATGCTATCTATCTTACACTTGTTTGAAATTTCGTAAGTTAGACTAAACTTTCTCAAACAGAACCTTGTGATGTTTAGAACAAGACATGACCTATGAGTGAATTATATATTTGTTAGACCATGTGGTTAGGTTGTATATTTATTGATGATAAATAATTGATATTTAGGTTGCATTGGAATCTGCATTCGTGAAGTTTTAGTAGATGCGTTAGTCGACCACGGCAGATCGATCACAACTGTCGATCACTGCAGATGACTATGGCAGGTCGACTATGGTAGATGACCAAGAAAGGTTGACCATGACAGATAACCAAGGCAAGTCGACCACGGTAGTCAATCACAACAAGTCAACCACAGGGATCGACCATAACAGATCAACAACAGAAGGTCGAGCACTTCTAAACGATCATAAGTGAAGGCCATAGGTGAACGACCACATCGGAATGACCTCGGTTTTGAGTTTTTAGAGGAGTCGGACAGCAGTCGAGGAGGTCGAAGAACCCGAGGCGGAGACTTCGGAGAAACTAGTCGTAGCTACAGTAAATTGGTTGTAGCAACAGTGAGCCGGTTGTAGCTACAATGAACCGGTCGATGGTCATAATCTAAGAGGAACTAGTCGTATGCAACATGTAATCGGTCGTATGCTACGGGGAACTGGTCATACGAAATAGTGAACTGGTCGTAATGTACAATGGACTACAGTCAGTAGTCGACAGGGTTCGACTAGGATGGTTGGAGCTTAAGTGAACCGATCGGTGGTCGCTGCTTCAGTACTAGGTAGGTACACGGTAGTCGGTGATACAGTACCAGGTCGGTACTCGGTAGTCAGTGGTGGATGTTAAAATGACTGGTTGTTGGTCGGTACTCATAGGCTTCAAGTGCTCGATGCTTGTGATTTCCAGGTGTTCCCGGTGGTAGTAATTCCCAAGTACTTGAGGTTTTTGAGTACTCGTTGAGCCAGCGATCTGACCAGCCTATGCAAGGCGGTCATACCGGTCGTAATGTGTGGTCTGAAGTTAATTTTTTAGAGAGCGTGGAAATTGTGGTCAAGGCTAACCTGGTTTGTGTTACTGGATGGTTATAGGTGTGATATGGGTGTGTGGACTAATGTCGGTCGAGTTGGTAAGAACTTGTGCCGATGAAATATGTTCTTTGGTTTTTGCATGTGCAGGTTGGGAGTGGAGATGGTCATGGTCGGTGATGAGAAGGATCAGGACTAGGATGGGGAAATCTGAGGTCTAAGCAGTCCAGGTCGAAATCTTCACTGGCCACTAGGAGATTCCAAAAAGCGGCGACAATCATTCGCTCTCTCTGATTGCAGTATTTGATCCTACAAGTGGTATCAGAGCCAATTGCGATAGAATCAGAGAGGTATGTGAACTGTCCCAATGTTAGATGGTACTGATTTTGCTTTTTGGAAGTGTCGTATGCAAGCTTACATTGAGACTCAAGGTAGTGTTATTTGGAATAAAGTTTCTCAACCATATGTGATTCCTACTAATGTTACTATAGAAAATAAAATAGATGTTGATTTAAATGCTCGAGTTCGTAACTTGCTATTTCCAGGAATTTCTCACAAAAATTTGATCGAGTAGCTCATATTAATTTTGCCAACTTAATATGGAAAACTCTTTGCAATTATCATAAAGGAACCACTAAAATTAAGAAAGTACGCAATAATCTTTATGAAAAAGAGTACTCTTGACTTTGCTATGAAATCTGATGAATCTATTGATGATCGTTTTTCTCATTTTGAAAAGATACTGAGTAACTTGCGTGGAGTTAGTGTTATTCCTACTGATGAAGATAATGTAAGTAAAATTTTGAGGTCTTTAAGTTCTGAGTGGTTGATGGTTGTCACGACCATTAATCAAAATATCGATCTAGATACCCTAACCATGGATGATCATTACTCTATATTGAAAACCTATTAGATGAAAGATTTGTTATATAAAACTGATAAATATTCATGTTTAGTACTTGTAACTAACCCCATGCAGACTGCTTTGTCGAGTGCATTGTCTTGTGTTTCCTTGTTTGCATTGTCTTGTTTTTTTAGATGAACAATTCGAGCAGCTCCCTAAAGATAACTTGGTATTAATCTCCTCGTGAGCATACAAGGCACTCAATAATCTGAGAAGGTCCGATCAAATGCTTTGAGTGTGGTGAGCCAGGCCACATTAAGATAGATTGTCCCAACTCAAAGAGAAAGTGATCAAGGAAGACAGGAATTATCGTCATCGACCATCCAAAATAACACCGAAGGTAGAAATTTCCATCGCAAACTTGCTAAACAAGTCTTATCAGCTATTGAGCACCTTGACTTGAGTGATAGGGATTTTGAGAGTTGCGAAGATGATGACCACGACAATGATGATGCCAATGGCAAGAAGAATAGCACCGATGACTTCACGGGCATGTGCTTCGTGGCAAGCAACAACGACGACGACTACTATAGTGATCTCGATGAGGTAAGACCACCATATGATGAGCTTGAAGAAGGTCTAATTAAACTTGCTATTGAATTAAAAAACTAAAAAGAAACTTAAAGAAAACAATTTTGTTGTTTAAAGTTTGAATTCTAATATTAATAGACTTAGAGCACTTATTCCTAAAGATAATTCTTGTAAAGCTTACCAAGTCTTACATTCTGAGTTGGAGACTGCTAAATCAGTTAGTGCAACAAATCTTGTTCAACTTAGAGATGTAACTGATAAATTTGATGAACTAAATTTGGCACATGACTTCTATGATGAAAAGCTAAAGCTTGCTAATGATGAAATTGAAAAGCTTAAGTCTAACTCATCTAAAGCATGTTCTAAGTGTGATTTGCTACAAGTTAGACTTAACTCATCTCAGGAATCAATTCAACAAATGCTTTATCATGAGACTCTTTCTTTCTCTAACTATTCTAAACTTAGTACTGAAATAGATGCATTGACTAGACAACTTAATGATTTTGCTAAAAATGAGAGATTAGATCAATCTAGTGCGTCTAAGGATCTTGCAAATGAATCTGTTAAGTATGTATTTTGTTCCTCATTGGCTAAGAAAAATGAGTATCTTAAGAATACTTTAGAGAGATTCTCTTTTGGCAAGAAGAATTTGAACATAATTCTAGACAAGTTAAAAACAAGTGTGAAAAATCATGGTTTAGGATTTAATTTTGTTAAGTATGCTAAGAACAATCCTCCTAAAATTTCATGTTACTTGAACAGGGAAAGTTTAAAGTAGAATCTGAACCAAAACAAATTATCTTTAGATATGCTGGTATTGCAAAAGAGTTCTCTACCAAACTGAATGATGTGAAGTCGATTGATATGACCACTTATCAAGTCAAGCATCAATGCACTCATTATGGAAAAGACAGTTATTTGGCTCAATTCTGTTTTCGAAAAGCAAAGAAAGAGAAGAAAGATAGGATATGGAAGGGTGTTTGACCAGTAGTTTCCCGTGGTTGAACCAACGTGGTTGGACTGTGCATTCAACCAGTTATTTCTCCTGGTCAGACCAGTGTGGTCGGATAAGATTTTCGATCAGCTATTTCTCGTGGTCAGACCAGCTTCTCAAGAGACTTTCGACCAGTGTTTTCTGCTCATTTAGACCGAACGGCAATCAGACCAGCTTTACTTAGGCAATCGGATCATTTTTGACTAGCGGTGTCCATGCGACCCGACCGATCGACGGTCAGACCTGCTCTGCTGAAGAGGTCAGACTACCCCATGGTCAAACTAGCATCTCAACGACTATCTGGTCGAAATATGTCAAATGCTAATGCTTCACTCAAATCTTTATCAGTGCATGCTTTTGCTCCTACTCGTCGAGTATCTCAGTACTAGATACCTAAATCCTTATTGTCTAACCCCAATACTGAGGTACCGATGATTGTTTATGCTCTGTAGGCTCATTGCAAGCGAAAGGAGACATATGGTTCATTGACTCTGGTTATTCTCACCACATGACCGGAGACTCACGATCTTTCTCCTCCCTCACTCGTGCCCCCCGTAATGAGATGATCACTTTTGGGGAGAACTCTCAAGGATGAGTTCTTGCAAGAGGTACCGTGTGCATCAATGACAAGTTTATCTTAAAAGACATCGCTCTCGTCAGTAAGTTGAGCTATAACTTGCTTTTAGTTTCACGGTTGGTAGACGATGATCTTGAGGTGAACTTTAAAAAGCATTCATGCTATATTTTAGATTCATCTAGTGATCTTGTATGCAAAATTAGTCGAATTGGTCTCTTTTTAAGGGCGACTTTTCATATTTAGCATCTTCAGATCTTAGGTGCCTTATTTCATGAAGCTCTAAGGATTTGTTCTTCTGGCACTGTAGATTTGGTCATATTGGCTTTGATCATCTAGCTCGTATCAATAATATGAATCTTGTTAGAGAAATTCCGAGTCTTGAGATTGAAAAGCCTATGGATCTAATTTGTTCACCCTATCGACATGGTAAGATGGTCTTATCATCATATCCTCCACTCACACTTGTCATGATTGATTCTCTAGGTCAATTGTTGCACCTGGACACTATAGGTTCTTCTAGGGTTCTGTCGGTTGGAGGTAAATAGTATATTATTGTTATTATTGATGATTACTCTAGATACTCTTGGGTTTATTTTATGGCATCTAAGGATGAAACTTTCAGTCACTTTAGAGAGCTAGCTCTTAGACTTCCTAATGAACTTCCAGGAGCACTTAGAGCAATTAGATGTGATAATGGAACTGAATTCAAGAATACATCATTTACTTCTTTTTGTGCTGAAAAGGGTTTAGACCATCAATTTTTGTCAACTCATGTGCCTCAATAGAACAGTGTGATCAACGTAAGAATAGAACTTTGGTTGAGATTGCTAGAACAATGTTAGATGAATATGCTACTCCTAGAAAGTATTGGGCTGAAACTGTCTCGACTACTTGCTATATTTCAAATAGAATATTCTTGTGAGCTAGACTGCATAAGACTTCTTATGAGCCCCGATTTGGTCATTCTCCTAATATTTCTCACTTGAGGGTGTTTGGATGTCGATGCTTAATACCTAAACATGGCAATCTTGATAAATTTAAATGTAGATCCTCCGATGGCATCTTTCTTGGATATGCAGTTTACACTCGAGGTTATCGTGTACTCAACTTAGAAACTAACTAAATTGTTGAGACCTGCGAGGTAACTTTTGATGAGGCTAGTCCTAGTATTAGACCCAATAATGTAGGTACACAGGTAACTGATGCACCCGAGGACATTTTCTATGACTCTGACGATGAGAACAGGAAGTTCCCGAGTCACACTTCAACACCTACGACCACTTCTACTACCACTCATGAGGTAGAGGCCACTATAACTACTACGACTACACTTACGACCACTCCTATGACTACTCCACAAGCTCATCTACATATTCAATGAAGTCATCCCCCTGAACAAATGATTGGTAAGTTAAATGAGAGAGTTCTTCGCAGCAGGTATAATTCCAATGCTTCATATACTCATTCTGCTTTTGTCTCCTCATTTTAACCCTAAGATGTAAGTCACACTTTATCTTATGAGTCTTGGATTAATGCCATTTATGAGGAATTAGAAATCTTTGAGCATAATAAAGTCTGGACTTTAGTTTCACCTCCTCGTGGTCATAATTTTATTGAAACTAAATGGGTTCTTAAGAATAAACAAAATAAGGATGGTGTTGTTGTTTGAAATAAGGCTAGCCATGCAGCTCAAGGATTTACCCCAGGTAGAAGGTCTTGACTTTAGTGAAACTTTTGCACCTGTTGCTCGATTATAAGCCATTAGAATTTTGTTAGCATTTGTTGCATCAAATGGTTTTGGACTATATCAAATGGATGTGCAAAGTGCTTTTCTTAATGGCTATATTGAGGAGAAAGTTTATGTCAGGCAACCACCTAGTTTTGATAATACTTAGTTTCTTGATCATGTCTACAAATTGTCCAAAGCTTTATATGGTCTAAAACAAGCACCCAGAGCATGATATGATAGGTTTAAATCATATTTGCTAAAAAAATAACTTTCAAATGGGTAAAGTAGATAAAATATTGTTTACTCTCAAGCATGGCAATGATCTTTTACTCGTTCAGATTTATGTGGATGAAATCATCTTTGAGGGTTCCTCTCATGCTGTTGTTTTCAAGTTTTCAGATACTATGAGTAGGGAATTTGAGATAAATATGATGGGAGAGTTCACATTCTTTCTAGCCTTTTAGATCAAGCAATCAAAATTAGCTACTTTTGTTCATTGAACTAAGTACACCAAGGATCTACTTCGTCGCATCAACATGGGGACAGTCAAACCAATTTCCACGCCCATGGTATCTACTTCTGTGGTGGATCCTGACGAAGATAGAGAGCATGTTGATCAAAAGGAATACATAAGCATAATTGGCTCACTTCTGTATCTCACTACTTCGAGGCCAGACATACACTTTGATGTGTGTTTGTGTGCTCGCTTTCAGGCTTCCCCGCATGCTTCACATCGTCAAGCGGTAAAGTGAATTTTTAGGTATCTTCAGTCAACTTTAGAATTTGGCTTATGGTACTCTTCTTCTGTATGCCTTACCCTTAAAGCTTATTCAGATGCGGATTTTGGGGGTTGTAGAATTGATAGGAAGAGTACTTCTGGTACTTGTCACTTTTTAGGCGCATCTCTTATTTCACGGGCTTTTAGAAAAACAGTTATCTGTTGCACTTTCCACTACTAAGGCTGAATATGTAGCTGCTGCTTCTTGTTGCTCACAATTGCTTTAGATGATAGCTATACTTAAGGATTTTGGCTTACAATTGATAGTATTCCACTCTTCTGTGATAACACTAGTGCTATTAGTATTGCTAAAAATCCTGTGCAACATTCAAGAACCAAACACATTGATATTTGCTTTCATTTTCTTAGAGACCATGTGCAAAAGGGAGATATTGTCCTATATTTCATTGATTTTGATTCTCGAGTTACTGATATTTTCACCAATCACTTGACGCTTCTCATTGTGCTCATTTGTGAAGTGAGTTGGGGTGTATTGCATCCTATGGGATTATACTGAGAAGGAGCTTGTTGTTTAAAAATTTCAGAATCTTTGTTTGTTATACTTGTCAAATAATACATCAAGTCCAAGTCATTGAAATTAAATGAGTAGTAGAGCTGTCATTATCATATTTTCTCATGTGTTGTGTAGTTGTGATCATGACAGGTTGTAACCAATGTGCTATACTTGAACTAAAATATGACATGGTGGACTTCTTTGACTAGATTGATTATAGATAGCACTTTATAATATTCATTTAAATGGATTAGATTGATTGTGAGTCCTCTTTTAAATCTTGGCTATGAGGCTCATATGTTTCATATTGCAATCTTTTTATGTTCGCTCAAGTTAGCATGTTATAAAAAAGGGAATAGTAGATTGAAAAGATGTATGCTTCAAGCATGTCATGGTTAAACAAAAGAAAAAAGCACAAAAAAGTGCACGGATGAGAAGAAGTATGCTTCAAGCATGCCACCATTTAATACAAGTTTGCTATAAAGATGGCATCATGAAAAGAAGTTTGCTACAAGCATACCACATGCTTAAGAATTGAGTCTGGAACAATAAGTTGCTATATGAGGCCGCTAGCTCGCCTAGATTTAAAGTTTAATTCACTTTTAGGCTTACTATTTTTGGTGTGATATCCCATCGTGCCCTTTATAGATCGGTATGGTCACCGTTGAGATGTCTATCATTAATCCAATTTGCTTAATCATGCTAAAGACCGATTGTGACTTGCTATATGGTATATGACTTTATATGATTTAGGGAGCTCTACTAAAAAAGATCGCTTAGGTACATTCTTACATCAATGCAAAGTGACTTGGATAATCTACAAAGTTTCTAGATGTTTACTCTCATTTCTCCTTTTTAGAATTATTCTCTTTTTGGAGTTCTTGATGAGTTCATTGCCAAAGGGGGAGAGTTTGGAGATATTAGGGAGAAAAATGGGAATTTGCTAATAAATGCTTGTCGTGTATTGAGGGGGGGGGTTCTGAGTTTTTTTGCCTTTTCTGTAATGGCCTGCAGTTTGTGGTCGACAGTTTTGAATCTTTCTTTTTGCAAATTTTCTTATTCAAAAGATTTTGAAGTGTTGTCAATGTATTCATCAAGGAGGAGATTGTTAGACCATGTGGTTAGATCGTGAATTTAGTGATGATATATAATTGACATTTGGGTTGCATTGAAATTTGTGTTTGCAAAAGTTTTGGTCGATACGCTATTTTTGCTAGAGTATTCAATATAGTAGGTCTGGTCGGCAAGCGTCAACCACGGCAGGTCGATCACGGCGGTTGACCACCGTAGATGACTAGGGTAGGTCAACAATGGCAGATGACCAAGGAAGGTCGACCACGATAGATGACCAAGGTGGTCGACCACGGCAGTCGACATGGCAGGTCGACCACGGAGATCGACCATAATAGATTAACAATTGAAGGTCGAGCACTTCTAAGTATTCAAGATAGTAGGTCTGGTCGGCAAGTGTCAACCACGGCGGATCGATCACGGCGGTTGACCACTGCAGATGACTAGGGTAGGTCGACCGTGGTAGATGACCAAGGAAGGTCGACCACAGTAGATGACCAAGGCAGGTCGACCATCGCAGTCAACTACAGCAGGTTGACCACGGAGATCGACCATAACAGATTGACCATTAACGGTCGGGCACTTCTGAACGGCCATAAGTGAACGACCATAGGTGAACTACGGTGTCAAAACGACCTTGGCCTAGAGTTTTTAGAGGAGTTAGAGAATAGTCGGGGAGGTCAAAGAACCCGAGGCAGAGACTCCAGAGAAACCGGTCGTAGCTACAGTAAACTGGTCATAGTAACAGTGAACCGATCGATGGTCGTAAGCTAAGAGGAACTGGTTGTATGCAACAATGTAATCGGTCGTATGCTACGGGGTATCGGTTGTACGGAATAGTGAACTAGTCGTAAGATACAATGGACTATAGTCAGTAGTCGGCAAGCTTCGACTAAGATGGTTAGAGCTTAAGTGAACCAATCAAAGGTGGCAGTAACCTGTTAGTAGTCATTGCTTCACTACCAGGTAGGTACACGGTAGTTGGTGATACAGTATCAGGTCGATACTCAGTAGTCGGCGGTTGATGCTAAAATGACTAGTTGTTGGTCGGTAGTCGTAGGCTTCAAGTGCTTAATGCTTGTGATTTCCAAGTGTTTCGGGTGGTAGTAATTCCTGAGTACTTGAGGTTTTCGAGTACTCGTTGAGCCAGTAGTCTGACCAGCCTGTGCATGGCGGTCATACCAGTCGTAATGTGTGGTCTGAAGTTGAGTTTTTATAAAGCATGGAAATTGTGGTCGTGGCTGACGTGGTTTGTGTTGCTAGATGGTTATAGTTATGATATGTGTGTGTGGACTAATGTCGGTCAAGTTGGGAAGAACATGTGCCGGTGAAATATGGTCTTTGGTCTTTGCATGTGCCGGTTAAGCGTGGAGACGGTCATAGTCCGTGGAGAGGAGGACCGAGACTAGGATGGGAAAATATGAGGTCTAGACGATTGAGAATGTCACGAGGTGGTCAGGCTCACGCTGAAGCATGTGGAGATCGAAGGTGGTGATGCATGGAGAAGCTACGGGAGGTGCGTTCCTAGAGGCTTTGACACGTGAGATTATGATGCGTAAAGAAGATACAAGAGGTGTTGTCCTTGAGGCTTCATCACGTAATGAGTTAGGAGTTGTGGAAGGTGTCTATAACTGAGAAAATTTAAAGATTGGTTAAAACCCGTATTAGGAAGGGTTTCAAGTCCGTTGATTTTTGGAATAGATAGAGTTTTGTGTCCGTGTTTGAGATGGACCCGGTTTGTGACGGTAGCCTATAAAAGCAAGAAGAAGCCAAGGGTTAATGCGAGACTTTACAAGATTGAGAAGGTTTTTGAGGGTTTTCGACGAGAAGACTTTTAGAGATGCTTGCGAGGGCACTTTGTAAATTCACCAAAATCCAGCAATAAAGATCATTTTGACTCAATCTAGTTCATGATTTGCTCAAAGAGTGCGATTGATTGTAGGTGGATTGAAGCTTACGACAATGGCCAAAAGAATTCGAGAGGTTCAGCTTTTGGTGTTGAAGATTTCGAGCACGTACAAATCGATTGAAGATCAAAGCTGAGCGAGCGGTTGAATACTAAGTGGTCAATTGAGCTGTCGAGCACTGAGCAATCGATCGGGTAGTCAAGTACCGAGCGGTCGAAATCTTCAGTGACCACTAGGAGATTCCCCCCTCTAATTGCAGTATTTGATTCTACAATATTATCCCAGACTACATAGATAGATAATCTAGATATAAATCTCTAATTATGTTTAATCATGAGAGAAATGTAGAAATCTAGTTATGGGATGGCCTGTGGAAGTAGGAGGGTTGGCACGGAACTCAAAAATACTTTTGTTAGTGTGTCAAAGACGTACCGACAAAAAGCCTTGAGCTCGTTCAAGTGAAGGCGCTGGAGAAGGTTAAAATCCAGCTTTGCAAGCTCTAGTATGGAGGGATTGTATGCTTGCTCTTGCTTGTATTCTTCAATATAATGTAGTGCCTCTATTCTCTTTAAGGTCCTTGGTAATGGTATTTGAAGGGCTCGCTTGACTTGTTTAGCTAATGGGCACTTGAGGTTACTTGCCATTGCTTCCAGATGATGCCTCGAAAACAAAATAGCGTTTTCTAGTGTCACTTCACCATGAGTTAAATTGTTAAAAGGTGAGCTGCATTGTACAGGCTGAGCAAGCCCCTAGGATCATTAGTTATTTCAGCGTCGAAGCTCCCATCTGCGCCGTTGAGGTTGTTAAATTCATCTGCAAGGAATAAACATCTTGAACTATTTAGCAACAAAAATTAAGTACTATTTAGTAACAAAGCACTTAAATACTTTCTAGACACCACCCAGTATGGACGTACCTGGAGAAACCCATAATCCGTGCTGCCTAAGGGCATGTACAACGCATCTACATACCTCGTCTCCATCGGCTGGATTTTGCGAAAACCCCCCCGAGCTCCGCAATGAATGAGGAGCGAGGCTGCGCTCGTCGCCTCGCGAAGGGACGAGGAGCGCTCGTGGTCCAAGAAATTTACAGCCGGCTTGAGCTCCGTTGTATGGCCCGTCGACGAGCTCGGATCCATCTGTGGGCGCGCGCGGATCAAGCTTCGGGCACGCGCGAGATGTTGCTTACGCGCCAAAATCTTTCATTCTCGCCCCATATATTGCTCTCCTCTCCGGGCTCCGCTGCCATTCGTCGCCGTCGAGATGGAGCCCAACAGCGACCCCCCGTCAAGGAAGACCAAGGATGTTGCTCTGGGTCGGAAGAGCAAGGGTCCGGCGGCGTCTTCAGCGGCGGCGGCGGCAAGCAGCTTCGTCCGCGGCAATGGCCGCGGATCCGGCCTGGCGGCGGCCCTCTTCCGTGCTGCCGGCGGCCCATCCCCTTCGTCGTTGTCTGGATCTGGCGCTTCGAAGACGGCTTCCTCCATGCCTTCCTCCATGGGTGGATCTCCCCCATTTGACGCCTCCAGTTCTTCCCCTGATGAACCAGACCCACCAGACTTCATGCAGCTTCGCCCACGGCGACGGCGAACTCCGCAGGCCGCCCTCCCATTCCTCCTTCCAGCCTCGCCCTCGACCTGGTATACACCCATATCCCCCTCTCCCCCCTCCCTCTCTCCTATTGGCTGCTGCGTGATTTTGTTGTATCCAAGATAGGAGATTATGTGCAAACAAAGAGTGCAGAGTGGTAGTTAACTGGGGTCGTTCTTCTATTCAATATAAAAAGTAATCGAGACTATGAATTTGTTATACTCGAGAGACTACAAATTTTTCGGCAGATTTAGGTTTAAATGGATGGCTTGGCTTCGATCTACCAAGATAGGAAGAATGTGTTCTTTCTAAAAGATTTCGCCTTTTGTCTGTTCGTTGGATTGGGTTAGATCTTCAGACGATTGCTAGCTCTTGTTCATGGGGAACATGGTGGACAGTAAAGAACAATAGATACCAATGCCATCTGAACTGCATGCTTTCCGTAGAAACTTCGGAAATATATCTTCTTGTCTTATCGTGCATATATGATCTACTATCTTTTCCATATAGTTCATCAACTGAATGCCGGTTGCTGCATACAGAATAACTACCAACTGGCCAAAGCTTCTTGCAGAACAATGTGGCATCCTTGCTGGTATTATTTTGATTGTACTACTGTTTAAATGAGCTCTCTCCTGAGCAGATTTGTTAGAATTGACTGCATCCAGATTCCAGAGGATGACATGTCCTATTTTCATCACTCGCCTTTTCAGTTGGTAATCAGACATGTTATGGTCACTCGAATGCTTATCTTGTTAAAGAAGAACTTTATTGAGGGATATCATGTGGTTCCTCTTCTTGATCAGATGCATGTTATTCTCCCTGTGCTGAAACCGTGTTGTTAGCAGCTTTTGCAACTAATTGAAACATGTCCTTTGAACATGGCAATCTGCTGCATCGAGTATTCTGGTTGGGCTTTATTCTTGTCTGTCATGCCAAAGTATTATCTCAGAATAATTTTTGAAGTCAATATGGATAATATCTGCACAAGTGAAATTAAATTTATTGGGTGATATGGAAAGATCTTTCTTTGTGATATGATAATCGCAACATGATATCAAATTTTGGGAGATTTCATCAATTTCACTTCAGATGACTGATATTACAAGTTCTGGATCTATTTTAAGTGGTGCATCATGATGTGTAATTGTCTATTGGTATCTCCTCTTGCATTACTCTTATTGGCTCTGCTGTTTTATGGCAATGGGGTTATCCTGGAACCTCTGCTTCTTATTGCTAATCGAATAATCATATGGCTCAAGGTTGCTGAATATGGTCTTGTATGAATATGTTGCAGTATATTAGACCTACATGATGTAATCGTACTATATTTTATTTGATTTATGAAAAAACTATTATATTATATTATATTATTATTATTATATATATATATATATCATTTATATTGATGGTTCTAAAAAATATTGTAATTATGTTCATCTTATTTATACTTGATCTGTTAAGTATCAAGAAGCAACACAATGGTATACAGGAATCATATTCATGCTTGATCATGGTTGTATGCATGCATTAATCAGTTTGCAGACAGTCAAATAGACGACCCATTGTACAAGTTGTTTGTTCAGTTGTCTGTATGTGAAGTGGAAAGAACTTACAGATAGCAACCCGTCTGTGGGTTGTACATACCCTAAGCAGGCGGAACCGAAGAGCAACATCATGGAGGCTAGAGCTATCGAATTCAACGCCATGTATGTTGTTTAATGCAGTGACGATTTGTCCCTCAAAGTGATGGTCTATACCCAGATGTTGGAGGGTATCCACTAGGTTTATTGTCTCAACCACCCCATGGTTACAAGACTCAAATAGCTCACTTACCTTCTCCTTTAATTGATCAACCCTCTCTGTCATCCATTCCTCCGACTTCTACAAGCATACATATATACCAGTGTTTTAAATCTCCGGCTATGACGTTTAGCGGATGACCTCTCAAACAGCTAATAGCGGAGCTAAATGAGGCTATAGCGGGCTATAGCGGCTAAATTGTACATAGACTCAAATAGCTCGATCAGTCTAAAACAGCTATAGCGGGCTATAGCGACAGCTATAGCCGGAGATTTAAAACCTTGATATATACACACACGTTAGGAGGCGTATGAATACATTCTGTTTTGTGGCCTATTTTGATAGCATGCTTAATCTCAATAATCCACGGATTGATGTTGTTCAGAGGGCAATGTTTCAGAATGATCAGTGCTCGTTATGTAGATTCAACGGTGGAGAGGTGAGGTGGGGGTGGGGGTGCATGTGCATCGGATGGTTGTGCGGATGCCGGCTGGATAAGGAATCAAACGAACATCGGCAGGATTAGCAAAAACGATACGTATATAGTTCTGTACGTATAACAACATGCCACGACCTTTGGACAGAGAGAGAAATGGTTCACAAATTTTGATTTACCCAACAAAATATGCAAAGATAAGAACACGCACGTGTAGTACGTACTACAACCACTTTCGTCGAAGAAACAGGTGACCTCGATCGTACTTTATACTCCCTCGTTTCTTTTTACTTATCATTTTATACACTAACACTATCTCCAATACACACATTTGATTACTACTTTTTCTAATTACATGTTAGTAAAAAATAATAATAATAAGTTTATTTTACAGTACACCCATATTAATTTGAACCCACGATAGGAATATCGAACCTTGGATAAGCCAAAACGGATGATGGTTCAAATATTAATCGGGGTGTACGTAAAAATATTTTTATTAACATTTACGAACATAAAATTAGAAAAATTATTATATCCTTTTTTTATTAGTTTTCATTAACTTTTACTAACACTCAAAGGCTGCTATTGGCGCTACTATTTCAGCATCTATCATTGAAAGCATGGCTGCTACTAAGGTAAATATTTAGTGGTAATTATCTCACCTGCTATATTATGCCGTACAAAATTATTATATTATTTTCAACATCCCAATGGCATACTTCGTACATCTCACTAAAAATTTTAATTCAATAATATATAATAAAACATTTAATCCTGCAATTAGAATTCTGAATTTTGATACTAAAAATGGATATCTAATTTTTACTTTCATTTATAATAATATTTTACATGTCAACTTGCAATACTAAGTTGACATTTATTATTTTACAACCAGGAGGTTGATCTTAAATATTTCATGTTTGAAAACACCAAATACCATATATATACACACGCGCACACACACATACACACATACTAATATAGTCATACGGATTGAAACGTACTACTAATATATACATACAGTTACATACCAGTGTGCTAACGCTAATGCTAAAAGGAGCATGTGTATGCGCCATTGATTATTGAGCAACATTATTGGAGCCATTTACGATGTTACTTCTTTTGCTGTGATTGTGTATAGAAGGTTAACATGCTTTTTTTTTACCAAAACTACCCCTGAATGATCAATGGTTATGATTTCTCCACCCTTTTGCCTCTAAAGGAGTGTACCACAAAACGCTCATAAAAATATGGAAGAACTTTTGCTGAGATAGACTTACCAAATCTATAAGATCTAAATATTTTTTTTATATTAGTGATCAAAGTTTTAAAATTTTAAAAACATGCGTTCTAAAACGATATCCATTTGAGAACAGATAGAGTATCATAAGAAAAAAATGTGCAAGAAACAACAGTAACTGTGAGAATCTACATGCTGCATGCCCTAGAATTTTTTTAGGAATAATCTATTTTTTATTCGAAATTACAAAAATATACCCGTAGCCACATTTTTTACATAAATAGGTTCCAGTCGCCCAACGGGGGGAGGGGGAGGGGCGTCTGGAGCCAATCGCCCAACGGCCAGGTGACATGTGGGCTATGCGCCAGCCGTTGGGTGAATAATTGTTGTCACCCGCCCGTTGGGCGATTGGAGGTCCACTCGCCGAATGGTTGGGCGACTGGGGGTGGTAAAAGTGGTGCGTGCTTGGCCACCGCTGCCCACTCACAAGAACAAACCGTTCGGCCAGGTAAAGGAGAAGAAGAAAAGAAAGAAGAGAGAAGGGGAGGAGAGGAGAGGAGAGGGAGAGGAGAGAAGAGGAAGGAGAGGAGAGAAGAGGAAGAGCCAAAGTCAGGTAATTTTTTTATTTGCAATATTGTATTTGCAGTACATTTTTTATTTACTGTTAGTGTTAGTAAAATTTGTAGATGTAGATATAAATACTTCAATTTTTGGTATAGAAAATTTAGTTAACGTAGTTATAGAAAATTAGCAGGCGTAGAAGCGGAGAGGAAAGGAAGAAGCAATAGTAGGTAAATTTTTGTATCTGCAATGTTGTATATGATTGTTGATGTAGATACAAATAGTTTAATTTTTGGTATACAAAATGTAGTTAATGTAGTTTAGGAAATAGCAGCCGTAGAAGCGTCTAGTTGTGCATAAATTAGCGAACATAATTTTAGAAAATTAGCATCGTTAGCAAATTGGCACGTATACAAAATTGTAGTTATAGAAAATTCAGTCACCGTAACGTACAAATTAATCGTCCATAGAAATTTGTACGTATTACAAAATTCAGTAAATATTTATGTTAGAATCTAATAATTTGGTATGTAAATAAAAATAATACATAATTTTGATGGTTTAATATGAATGAATGTAATGTCGTTAGTACGGTTGGAAAACATTGGAAAAACCGATATGAAGTTTAGAGTACGAGGTTATTGTTGTGGGTTCCGACATACAAACGATCGGTGAAATGTGAATTGCAGTACATCAGTTCTTTGGTATTGTGCGATGCGATTTGACATGTTGTAAAAAATAAAACATATATGCAGGCAGACATCAGCAATGTCGATACCCACTACATTGAGAGTGCATTACGGTGCTAGAACCATTCGTGAAGGTCCGAATGGTGTGGATTTGAGTGGTTTTCCACAAGCCACTCTAGTACATTCGGATGGCGAGAATGCTCGAATCTCAGATGTGATGCATTGGCTTACCCGGAGTTTTTTGTTGGACCTCGAGGTGTGCAGCGTCGTCGTACAATGGCTTTAAAGCCGGTCTTCCACGGACATCAGATGAGAGTTGAGAACATTGCTAAGCACTGTTGCATGGAAGGGGTTTGTGCAAGGTTGCTGGCACTATGGATATGAGTGTGTGCTGCTTGTGCAACCATGCACATTAGAAGTTATGCAAGGTCGGGCGTACGGCCTTGCTCTGGGAGGTGCTAGAAGCTCAGACGACCCGCATGTTGGCGAAGAGGAGGAAATTGCTCGCGATGAAGCCGATGCGGTACATGGAGGAGAGGTACAATGGTCAAGCCATGGAGAGGGAATAAGACAGGCCAATGAAGGGGAGCATATGGAGTACATAGTGCAGCAGATGGAGTGCGATGACCAGACAGCATGGGCTGAAGAGGAAGCTATATAGGAGGACGACGAGGACAGTTCGGATGAGATGAAGCTCCTGTCCCGCAGGAATGGAACCGGTGTAATGCTGAGGGTGTTTCAACACATGATGAGCACGAATCAGCGTGGGAGTATCATGAGACAGAGGTTCGGCTGCATTCAATGTTTGCTGACAAGGCATCGCTGTAAGATGCCATCAAGTTGTGGGCCCTTTCAATGCAACGGACTTTTCGGGTCATGAAATCTAGCTAGGAGCAGTATACCATGAAGTGCGAGTAGGCCGGTTGTGAAGGAATGCGCGTAGGCTACGATAGCAGAAAACAAAACTTTTCTACCGCGCACACCAGGACATCATGCTAAGGAGGGATCATGGATCGTTACCACTAGACGCGCAGCGCAGCGGAAGAAGAGTTGGAGAAGCCGATCCAACCACGCGCGTCGAGGTAGTAGTGGAAGTAGCCGATCGTCCCGAACAGATCGTCTCCTCCACGCGATCAACCACACCACGAGCAGATCCAATCTGTAGGTTGTTGATGCCGATCAACGACGCAACGAGCAGCGCCTCCACCGGTATCCACACGTCCGGGGCTGGAACGCCGATCGCGAGTGTACCAGCACTCGCGAGCGGCTAGGGTTTGGCTCAGGATTAATAGAAGCATGCACCCCTCAGCCCCTCGCCTCCATATATATAGACCTCCTCACTTGGGCCTCGTGGACCGAGGCCCAATAGGAGTCTATCCGGATCTCTATCCGAATTGAGCCCACATCTGAATCACATTCGAATTAGTGTTCCAACCCGTTAAGTGTGCGACCCTGTAGGTTCACGTATACTTGGTCGCGACCCGAAAACGCCTTTCCGGTCACCCTGTTAATAGCGGCCTCTAGTAAGACATATTAACCCCAAAGTATACGTAAAGATCATATCGGCTGAACCTGTAATGTTCTCATGTACGAATCCCTTTGCCTCACGATATAGATTAAGCTCAAGGCGAGACCTGTGTCATCCTCTTAATAGCTCAATCACTCTCTCGATTCCGTGATGGATTATAAACTTGTGATTGACTCCTCAATCACCTTGGCATGGCCATGCACTTTCATAATCCATTACATCGAGGGGCCCAGAGATATCTCTCCCATAAGGAGGGGCAAATTCTATCTTGATCATTCACATCCCACTACATGTTTCATGGCAAACCCGAAGACTACTTTTATGACTACCCAGTTACGGAGTAGTGTTTAGTAGTCCCAAAATAAGCTACTACGCATGTTGGGAACCATGATGATCTCAAGTCTAAGGATTCCACATAAACACTACTTGAGACTAACTGATGACACATGGAATCTCTGCAGTGTCTCATGGCGGGTCTATCCAACATATGTTCACTAACACATGTCCATATTATTGATTTGGTATCTCCATACCATGATCCATGAGACATGATCATCAATCAATACATATGCTGATCTTTGAATCATATTTGTTCCTCATATGATATATGATCAGGGATCATTTGGAAATAGCAACATTTTGGCATTAAGAGTCTCATGAATAAGTCACATACTCATTGATCAATAATGATAATGTCTAGTTCAAGGAACAAAGCAATGTATCATAAACATAGTATGTGATATATTCAACATCTCCATGTTGCCTCTAGGGCATATCACCAACAGGTTGTCCTTGGAGGGTGCACGCACATAGACCCAAGTATGAGATTCACTGGATTGTGTCAAAGGTGGAGCCACACGCTTGCATTATCAACAGTGTTCTGGCGAGGCATTGTAACCTAACATCGCCTTTATAGCCAATTTGATGTATGGAGAGATAGTGGAGAAGAAAGACATGGAGGCCACACACATCATGGTAGCTATCGAGAAGAAATTCAAGTACAAGATTAGCTACGCGAAGGCATGGTGTGCGAAGCAGAAGGCGTTGGACAAATATTTTGAGTCTTTCGAGGCGGCGTATGGTAATCTTCCTTGTATGCTTAAGGTGTTACAGGACAGGAACCCGGGCACATATATCGTAGTACAGGACAAGCCTTCCACAAGGACGTCAGGATATGCGGTGCTACAGAGGGTTTTCTTAGCATTTGGTGTTTGCATCGAGGCATTCAGGCATATGCTGCCGGTGATCTTAGTTGACGGGACCTTTCTGATTGACAAATACAAGGGGTAGATCCTGACGGCCATAGGCATTGACGGCAACAACCAAATATTGCCGTTGGCCATCGCATTCGTGGAAAGTGAGAATTATGAAAGCTGGTTGTTCCTTAGACATGTTAGGGTTGGAGTTGTCAGTGCTCGTCCTGGTGTGTGCATAATCCATGATCGGCAAGTCGGGATTGTAAAGGCCATAATAAAACTTTAGGAAGATCCCGAAGAGCCCTTTTCTTGGCCGGATATGAGGAACAGGTGGTGCATTCGTCACTTAGGGGCGAACTTTTTCAAGCAGTTCCCAAAACAACCGTTGATGAAGCTATTCAAGAACCAGCAGAGAAAATTTAATGCTTTGTGAGCGTTGTTGGATAAGCATAGTAGGAACCACGTGAACGAGAGGAGCAAGGGGGCTGCTCATGCTTGAGGCGACACAACTGGAATGCTTGCCAGCACTTCATGAGCTTAACCCAGGTGGTCTGCAGAGGAGGAGCTCACGGAACATCAAGTGCTTCTCGCAGTGGATCAAGAGAGAACCATTAGAGAAGTAGTCGCTGTTACACGACACAGACGGCGCAAGGTACGGCATAATGACGACTAACCTTGCAAAGGTGTACAATTGGATTCTCAGGGGGCTTCGTTTTCAGCCCCTTGTTGCCATCGTGGAAGGTGTTCTTCACAGCATAATCGGCTACTTCAAAGAGAGGCACGCGAATGCTGCACTTCATGCGGCCAATCTCTGAGCATTGTACTCATCGCAAATTATGGCATATATGGAGACGAAGGCACAGAAGGGCCAATTGCACACAGTGAACATCATAGGAAATAGGGAGCATGGTTTCAACGTGCTACTCCGTGATAGAGCCGAATTTGGGATGGCTCGTTCTCTTGTTACCCACGAAGCAAACGAACCTAGCTGCACATGCAACAAGCTGAAGCTGTTACATAAGCCATGCTTTCATGTCCTCGCCGCATGCGGGACCGTGGGTATGGATCCTTCGAACTTCATGTCGAAGACTTCTTCAAGGAGAGGGTGCTGCATGCACGTGGTAGGGAGCTCAGGGGGTTCAGGGTTGTGGGCAACTTCGCCACCTTGAACCTTGCAGGGAGGACCTGGATTCCAGATGTTAACATGTTGTAGGGTGGGAAGGGTCGGCGACAGAAGCGGCATATTAGGAATGACATGGAACGGGGACATCCAGTGCACGTTGCGGGCGATGCGGTCAAGAGGGGCACACAACTAGATGATGCAACACATGTGATGCAACATGGTGTGTATAACAAGAAGTTGTTTGAGACTAGCAATAAATTTCCATTGTAAACTGTATTTTTTTAGTAGACACTTTTGACGTGCGGAATGTCGTACCAAATGAATAACTACTACGTTACATCCCCCTTTTTAATAATATAGTTGGTGTTGTGCTGGTAGCCTGGTATTGTTCTCTGTATTTACTTACAAGTTCTATTTACTGTTACTTTGCATGCGATGTTTTTTTGTTCCGTACAAATGCTAACTTCAATTCATTTTCAGGTATGGCTCGTGATCTTCGTGGGTCAGACTGGCCTTACGGCCTATTGGATGAGCACATTGACCGACTACATTGCGCTTCTCGTCGTGTCCCGCCTGCGGGGAGCGGGGAGGAGCCAACTGAGTTGGGAGTGGTCCAAATACACACACCACGAGTGGCATGGAGACTAGACCCCCATTGGACAGTCAGGTATGCACTCCGCCAGCGTTGCACTATTGCCATAAGTACGTTCCATGTTGACCTTTACTTGCTTCGCAGGCTGCGGGATGTCAAGCTACTCCTTCTCACCCAGATGGTGCAGGCCACAGACGAGAACAGATCCACCTTGCCCGCGGGTGGGTAGGACGATGTGGAGCGATCACGACACTTCCTGTTCGATTGTTCTCTATTGACGGCATTCATGGACCATTGGCGGCCAGAGACGCATACTTTCCACCTCCCATTCGGGGAGATGACGCCTACTCTGCAGGATGTGTGCCTACTTCTTGGCCTTCCGATCGCGAGAGCTACTGCCTTCCTACCGAAGGCCCCAGTTGAGTGGCACACGGACCTGCTCGCCAGATTCGAGGGGGTCCTTCCGCCGGGTGCCGCGGATGACTACTACATCTTCCCCGCGAGTTAGTCACATGGGCCGTCGCTGAGGTGGCTCGCACAGTTCCGGGTTTGTGCTCTTTACAATCGGTCTTGTAAGCTGTCATTTCCGCTATTATGTAGTAATAACTTCTTGTTTGTATTCAGGTGGAGCATATGGATCCAGATGTGGACGATCAGTAGGTCTCACACCATTTGAAGGCGTACTTGCTGTGGCTGTTTGGTTGGGTGCTCTTCACCACCAGCCACGGCAACACCATCGACGCACGCGTCATCGCTCATGCTAGGGTGATCGCCGACGGCGAGGCCCCCCCAGCTCAGCTGGGGATCGACCGCACTTGCCGTGACCTATTGTGGCTTGTGCGACGCTGCTCGAGGACCAAGGCGAACTCGGTCCTTGCGGGCTGTCCGCTGCTACTACAGCTGTGGTCATTCGAGCGCTTCAGCCTTGGACAACCCTTGCTAGGGGACATGAGTCTGTACAGGGCAGAGATGTACCCCAGTGGAGACGTCGACCGGCCGACGATGGGTTCTCTCTGGTGTCGTCGATGGGTAAGTAATATGACAGTCAACTATTTCCTTTGTGTTAATGATGGTCATACGTGACAAGTGTTGTTCCTTGCGGGTACAGTTCATGCACGTCCAAGTCACGCGGGCGTATCTGCCCTTTGTGGAGCAGTTCGACCACCTCATAGCTGATGGCGTGCACTAGAAGCCATACTCACCTGCAGCACTCAAGGACCACACTCTAGACGGGCTGTCCACACTCTGCTGGTGCATCTGGGCTTTCTGGCTTACGCACCGGAAGCTCGTGTATGACATCTTCATAGAGGACTACGCGCTGCAGCGTGTGATGCGGCAGTTTGGGCTATGTCAGGCACTTTCGGTACCAGTCGGACCACCGCTGCCGCAGAACGTGCATGTGTGAGTGACCGCCTATGATAAATCTCCTTGTACTTACTATTTGTTTGCTACGTACTAACTGAATGGTCCTATAAGCAGGCACTCAAGAAAGGGGCTGAAACGCGGCATGAACTGGATGGCGAAGATGGAGGGGTGGATTGCGTAGTGGGAGGGTGTGCTTGATGACCGCGTGGGGGAGGACCGCCCTTATGATAGTAGGGACTACGCGGAGTACCTGAGCTGGTATCAGCCTCAAACAGTACGAGGCTCGTAGATGTCGTTGATCCACCTCCAGCACATATCGCCGCACTGACAGACACATACCCCACGCACCTCGCGCGGGACGCTCACATTGCGGTATGTTACATGTCAATTTTAAATATTCTGTAATGGTAATGTCGTTGAGCTAATTGACCATTTTGTGTTTTTCCTGTAGGCTGACATCACAGCGGCTATTGTGCGGGAGTCTCACGCCATGGTGGAAAGTTTTTCCAGTGGTGTGGACATCCCTCACGAGGAGTCGTTGAGCGCTTGGCGTCATGTGGAGGCCTGGGGTAGGTGTATGGCATCCCTGCTGTCCTGCAGGAGCCTACCGGCGGTCTCCATGCCCACGCCCACTGCACAGACACATCGTCCGCCAGTGCCGCCCCGACCGGCATGGCACCACGTGGGGGGTTCTACTTGGGCACATCCTAGACCACCTCACCCGGATGAGGCTGGGGGGTTTGCCTGAGGATGGCCTTGTGCACTGCCAGAGTAGCTGTTCGCGCGTCCTCTGTACAGCTCCGGCTTCCTCGTGCAAGGGGTGTACTCCGTGCCGTACGTCCCTCCTCCAGACGCGATGGCGCCAACTGAGGGTACACTTCACCTCTTCTCGGTTTTATCCCCATGCTTTATCTCACGAACTAACGATATTTGTATTACAGGTTTTTCTTCCCCGAGCTGGGATGGGGGGTCTCCCTGGGCCCGAACGATCCAGACCAGTAGGGGTGGAAAACGGTAACGGATAATTCGTTTTATCCGATATTCATATCCGAGAGAAATCCGAATATGGTAAGCAAAATCCGTATTCGAAAATATTCGTATTCGTATTCGAGAATATTCGTATCCGTATTTGAGAGTATTCGTATTCGCATTCGTATTCGAGAATATTCGTATCCGTATCCGTATTCGAGACTATTCGATTCGTATTCGATCCGTTTCTAGAGCCCATGAAAAATCCGTACAAATTTTGTGATTCAAAACTTGAATTTAGGCGGTTTAAAACTGGTAACCGATCAAAAACCGATGAAAAATCGGCAAAACCGTTAGGAATCCGTTTTATCCGATATTCGTATCCGAGAAAATCCGTATTCGAAAATATCCGTATTCGTATTCGAGAATATTCGTATCCGTATTTGAAAATATTCGAATTCGTATTCGTATTCGTTTTAAAAATATGGATTCGTATTCGTATTTGAGACTATTCGACCGTATCCGATCCGTTTCCACCCCTACAGACCAGTACTTTTCGGATTGGCCCGGGCAAGCGTCGGGCTTTGCACCTGGGGCCATACCACCAGAGGTTCTCTTCGGGAGTGCCCTGACCGGTGCATCGCAGGGGACACATGAGGCGGTGCAGTCCACTCCACCAGCTCAGGGGCGGGTGCGATGGTCTCCTGATCATCTTACGTTGTCAGGGCGTCGTCACCCGATGCAGCGGAGGACAACCAAGCGGGGCCGTATAGGAGGATGTGGATGCGAAGATGGAGGGGGCCAGGGTGGTGACAGAGGGGCACCTACGGATGCTGTTGGGGGACGGTAGTGCTGACCGTACAATTTTTGTTCATGTACTACTTACATTTGTTATTTGCGGTAGTCATGTTTACAATACTGTGGCGAGCTTACTTGTACTTTTCCTTACCTTCTTGACGCCCCCATGAAACAATAGTGAACTATATTCACTACAAAAAATCTGGGCTTTTATAACAAAATAAAAGTGTCATGGAAAGTACAGAATTTGTCACAAAATGAATGGTATGACGAAAAACCACCGTCATGAAGGTCGTCATATAACGACCGTCACAAATTGTACCTTGTGACGAAAATATGGAAAACCGTCACAAAATGCGATGCCCTTTTGTGACGGTTTTGTTGTGTCGTCATATATTGTTGTCATTTAATGACGACTGTGACTGTCACATATTGGTTGGTGAACTCGTCACCTAATACGCCAACCGTCATAAATTGTGTCCTGGGAACCCTGATTTAGACAACTTATTGTGATGATACGGTAGCGTCATATATAATTATGCAGATTTTGTGACATTTTCATTTTGTCTTGTTATGTAAGGTAGTTAGAGACATCTTGAGACGACTCTAGGTCGTCATTAATTTTCCTTTCATTCGATGACGAACGTGGCTCAAATATATGTATCAATTCAATGACCAATGTCAGACAGATCCTTCCAGCATTCTCATCAGAGCTCATAAAGCATACACATTTCAGCCAAGCCATCATCCACATACATTCCAGAGCATAAGACACAGTGCTTGCAAGTTCAAACACATCACACTAGTTCCAGGTTCCATCACACAGGTTCAAACGGTTCCATCACACAGGTTCAAACATACACACAGATGCAAATAAGTTCGACATAGGTTCTGACAACACAGTGCACAAAGTTCCAACAACAGAGAAAGTTTGGTGTTCTAGCAAGGCAGCAAAAGCTTAGGCAAAGGCATCATCAACTGAAACTGCATTCAGACCTACCTCAGTCTTTCTGAAGTTTCAGCACAGCTCGCAGCAGTGCATTAGTCTCTTCAAACTTGGTATGCATCCCCTTCACTTCTTCTTGGGTCTAGCGCAGCAAATTTTGGTTTTCTTCAAGTGCTGCTTGGTTGGCTTCAAGTGAGGCCTGCTGAGCAAGAAGCTGTGCTTCCAACTGTTCCTGCTTCCTAGCAGCTTCCTCTTTTTCTGCTTGGAGTGTTGCCTCAAACTGAGCTTGCAGGCGTGCTTCTGCGGCTGTCGATGTAGACCCGGCAGTCTTCGACACTCGAGCGACACCAATGTTTGGAAGGAAGGTGGATGAATGGCTGATCTGGCTCAGACTGTCAGCAACAATCTTGGAGGGAGACTTTTGTGCTTCTCCTTCTTCTGGTTCTCTTTCCTTCTCTGCAACCATATGTTCCTACATAGAATGAATCCACTTAACAAGGCCATACAACAGTGTTCAACCAGGCATTTACTTGAGTACAGTACATGTATCCAATAATTATGTAACTTACATATATCTCATTTGCAAGAGGAGTACGACCATTTTGTGGACTATTCATACATTCCCCAAAGAAATCAACAGGATCTGGATCCATGTTGTTGTACTTAGGCCTCTGTAGCATGCAAAAAATTTGGATTACAATGATATCCGTGAAGGTAAAGAGAGGGCTGGACAAACATGGGATATAAGATTAGCCATAAATTATTTTTACATGTCAACAGCAAGATGCCAAAATATGTATGCACTACAGATCATACAAGTATCTGCCTCCAGATTTTTTATGCCAACAACAAATGCAATCACTGGCATAGTCAACTAAATAGTACTATGATTTGCCAATCAACATTCACATGTATTTGATTCCCAGTTGGCCATCGACATAAAAAAAATTGTGCATCAATGCAACCTGGACAGTTTATATGGCTGAACACCATCAATGTCCACATGCTGTTGGTCTTCAGTACTTGTCAGGCTTCACAAGCCTAAGTAATTAATGGCACACATATTGGATCCAAACAAACATCAGGCAATCAGGTTTGTCTCCATAACATTTCACATTTCAGTGCAAGAACTAATTAATGGCACACAGTTCCTTATAATTGGAATACACAGAAAGTAATAGTATCCGTACCAGGCTGTATCGATGGGCAATATAGGACCTAGATCCAGTCCTTTGGTGAAGCTGCACTTGGCCTCGGTTTACCTTATTCTTAGCACATTTCTCCTGCACCACAAATGCAATACAGAGGTTTCATTCACATGCACAGTTTGCATTGCATATTAACAAATGCAGATAATGCAGGCATGGACCTGATTGTTTGGGTCACACCAGAACTCAACCAGGTGGATCCATTCCTCTTTCTTCATTTTAGGTGGAGGTTCTTTGGCCAACAGCTGTTCTCTTGTCAGTGAGTCGTCGAAGTACTTCCTTTTAAGGTGATACCTCTGCTGCCTTACTCCCCTCTTAATGATATCAGTGCATGCAGCCTTGCTTGGTCCCTCATTCCTAACATCCACATCCAACCTTGACTGAAGCCACACAAATGAATTATTAGACACAATTTTCACATGGGAGTATTGTAATGCATGAAAATATTTGGAAGAATGAAATAGCTGTCTCACCGCCACTTTCCTAAGCACTTTTGATACTTCTACCTGCCCCTGCTCATTATCATATTCTTTCCAAGATTTGTAGATAGACAGGTTGTCTCTAAGGGCAACACCACATTCTGATGCCAGCTTCGCGGCTTGAAGTGGGACCTCAGGTCTTTTCTTCCCTTCAGCCACCTGGATAGCCAGCTTCTTTCCTCTATTAATCATCTTCTCTAAGCCATAACCCATAGTTTTCTTGCGGACATTCTTTGGGGGCGCTGCATTGGCAAATAATAATAGAAATGTTTTATTATAGCAGTACCAATTGTACATATTGAATGGAGAAACTAATGCTTGGAAACACATATTGTTTACGTAGAACTGAGTCCTGGACTGGTTCTCCTTCAGTTGTATGACCCTCTGAATTAGCAGCATCAAATTGCTCAGCCGACTCATTGATGTCATTGCTTTGCCTAGAGCTTTGTCCACCTGGCGAGTTGTCCGCAGAAACTGTTGGGTTCACAATGTTTATGGGAGTAGGTTGCTCAGACAGGTTATCAGTGGAACTGGTAGGAATAGGCATTGTGTTTGCACTAGGCGAAGACATGGCTGCACTTGCCCTGGTGAATCTAGGAGGACTAGGCACTGTGTTTGGACCAGGTGAAGACATGGCTGCACTGGTCCTGGTGAATCTAGGAGAACTAGGCACTGTGTTTGTAGTTTCTGTGGTCTGCCTGGCGCTTGTAGTTAGGTGGCCTTGCAAATGGCTGCTACTGCAAATGGCATTTATATTAGGGTTGGCTTTCAAATTGTTCCTAGTAGGCAAGTTCTCTCTTGGCCTAGGTGGCGGACAGCCTGCAGAAACTGTTGGGTTCACAATGTTTATGGGAGTAGGTTGCTCAGACAGGTTATCAGTGGGTCTGGTAGGAATAGGCATTGTGTTTGCACTAGGCGAAGACATGGCTGCACTGGCCCTGGTGAATCTAGGAGGACTAGGCACTGTGTTTGGACCAGGTGAAGACATGGCTCCACTGGTCCTGGTGAATCTAGGAGAACTAGGCACTGTGTTTGTAGTTTCTGTGGTTTGCCTGGCGCTTGTAGTTAGGTGGCCTTGCAAATGGCTGCTACTGCAAATGGCATTTGTATTAGGATTGGCTTTCAAATTGTTCCTAGTAGGCAAGTTCTCTCTTGGCCTAGGTGGCGGACGGCCTGAAGTGGTCCTAGTGTTTGCACCAGGCGAAGACATGGCTACACTGGCCCTGGTGAATCTGGTTGGCGTGCGCGGTGGCTGCTGCTTGGCAGCCGCCATTGTAGCCGCCTTTTGCTTCTTCTGTTGAGGGCGAGTTCCTGGAACCATCGGTCTTACCTGGCAAGAGAAACATGCATCTTATAAATTAAGAAGATAGCAATAGATTAAATAACTACAATGAAGTATATGTTTCAAATAGACGGATATGTAAACTTGTAAATTGGCCTAGTAATCCATCTCACCTCAGTATTGACCTCAGTATTGAGGTCATCATCATCACTGTCAGATTGGTTATCGATGTCAGAGGATGGATCATATTCAATGTCAGATTCTGATTTGTCAGACACTAGTCTCTTCCCTTTGCCCTCTTTCCCTTTTGAAAAAACATCCCTAACAGTCTGTTCTAACACTGGAATACCCAAAGACTTAAAAACATCCTGAACCTTCTTAACGTTCTCGTCCCTCTCCTGCGCATACTTGTTTTTTGGCATTTCTTCTAATACTTATTACGATGAAACGCAGAAAGAGCAGAAACTGGATTCAGTTTCTATAAAAAAGTTGAAGAAAGATCTAACAGATCAGTAGAGAAATTGTAAACGAAATAAAGGAGCAGTCTAATAGTCAGTCAAAAAGCACTTTCAAATGATGAACTTGATAATGCAACTTATTGTACTAAATGCTAGAAGCAAACCAACATGCTAGAGACAAAGCTAACATCAGTACTCTTCTACAACAAGAAGAAGAGGCAACACATAAGTATTATTCATAAAGGCAATATCTCTACACACCACACCTGAAAAGAAAATACTGAACAATACAATACTTATGCTCACTACACTCTTGATCAAGAACTACCAGCTCCTCATAAGTGAGACAACAGAACATTGCAATGCATTCATATGGAACATACTATTTACAAATTGCTAATTGCCATAGCTACAAGGCAAAATCAGAAACTAGAAAGAAAAGAACTGTAATCTCAGCAAAATTCATCATGTTCTAATCTATGCATTCAAATTCATTAACCTGTGGATAGGAGATCACGCGTAGGGCTGTAAACGGGCCGAGCTCGTGCGAGCTCAGTATGTGCAAATCAACACAATATTGGACGCAAATCACATGAGCATCGTTCATACTCTATCATACTATCAACACAAATCGCAACAACAAAAAAAGGAGAGGTCATGAGCATCGTTCATACTCTATCTCACTGTCTGTGCCTCTGACCCTCTATGGTGGGACTTGATGTCGGTGTGGCGATGGGGAGCCGAGGACGAGGAGGATCTTCGTGGTGGAGTACTTCACACGGCGTCCAGGATTGGGGAGGGCTGCCGGCGGCATCGGGGGCTCGGGGCCGAGGGCGTCGAGGGCGTCGGGGGCTCGGGGCCGAGGGCGTCGGCGGCGTCGGGGGCTCGGGGCCGAGGGCGAGACTCAGATCTGGGAGGGAGTAGCCAAGTACGGAACTGGGGAGTGGGGATCTGGGGTGGCTGCCGGCGGCGAGAGAGACTCAGATCTGGGGTCCTGGGGACTGGGGAGGGAGTAGGGAACTGGGGATCTCGGCCTCTCGGGTGGCTGCCAGCCGCCGGCGACGTCGGGGGCTCGGGATCGGGCCGTCGGGGGAGGATTAGGGCTAGGGTTTCGCTGCGTCGCCTCGCGAGTCGCGAGTCGCGAGAGTGGGGAGAGACTAGGGAGTAGGGAGATCTGGATCTGGGGACTGCGGTGCGGACTTGCGGTCTTGCGGAGGGACCGAGTTCACCGAGGGAGTAGGGACTGGGGAGTGGGGTCGGGATCAGTGGAGCGCGGGACGAACCGCGGGAGGGTCGGACAAGGTGTAGCTGCTAAATTTTGGTCTGGCGCGGTGGGTCCGCTATGTCGGTGGCAGAGCCTGCGCTGGCCAATTTTTGGTCCTGGCGCGGTGGGTCCGCTATGTTAGTGACCGTATTAGTAGTATTAGGAATTCAAATAGATTTTTGTGGTAATAAATGATTTCAACTGGAAAAAATGTCAGAAACAAAGTTGTATAACGCATCGAGATCTACCACTTTGATTTTGGTCATTTTTTCATATGACTTTGTTTGGACTGTTTGAATTTTGAATTTCAAAATATTAGAACTTCGAACACAATTTTGGGGTACTAAGTAATTTCAAATGAAAAAGTCATGAACATCAAAGTTGCACAACTCATCAATATCTACAACTTTTATTTTGGTCATTTGTTTATCCGACAAAGTTATAGTAACCTTATTCAGAAATTTTACATACCTCTCTTATGGTTTATGAAACTATAAGAGGGATATGTAAAATTTGTGAACTATATTACTATAACTTTGTCGGATGAACAAATGACCAAAATAAAAGTTGTAGATATTGATGAGTTGTGCACCTTTGATGTTCATGACTTTTTCATTTGAAATTACTTAGTACCCCAAAATTTTGTTCGAAGTTCTAATATTTTGAAATTCAAAATTCAAACAGTCCAAACAAAGTCATATGAAAAAATGACCAAAATCAAAGTGGTAGATCTCGATGTGTTATACAACTTTGTTTCTGACATTTTTTTCAGTTGAAATCATTTGGAGTTTCAAAATCTGGTTTAAAGTTGTCATTTTTTTGAAATTAAAATTTTGAATTGTTCAAACTTTGTCACATGAAAAGATGACCAAAATCAACGCAATAAATTGATAGATCATGATTTTAGAAAATTTTAGAAAAAAAGCATCACATTTGGAGTTAGTATGTGGGAGAAATACTAGTTACAAGTTTTTGCCATAGATTAAAAAGAGAAATGATGTTTGCACAATGAATTCATTACAAGAGGCTAAATAGCATGCAGGGCCCACATGTCATTCAAACGTTGAACCCACATGGCAGTCAAGGCTACTTAGCACGCAGGGCCCACATGTCATTAAAGGGGTACTTAGCATACTGTGGCTAAGCAGCAGAAGGCACAGGCGGCCACGCGCGCTCTGGCTGGCCACCCCACTTGCAAGAGCCGCGACGGCGACCCCACCTGCTAGCAGGGGTGGCCGGCGACCCCAACTGCTCCCTCGCCGGCGACCCCAGCTGCTCCCTCGCCGCCCCCCCACCTGCTGCCTCGCCCCCCTCCCCCCACCAGCAGCCTCGTCGGCCACCCCTGCTGGAGCCTCGCCGGCCACCCCAGCTGCTGCCTCGCCGGCCCCCCCACCTGCTGCCTCGCTTCAGCTCCCCCCACCAGCAGCCTCGCCGGCCACCCCAGCTGGCAGCTTACATATCTCGCTGGCCATTGTACAAGGTGAGCTGAATTTGTAACATTTTGGCAGCTTAATTGAATTGAAGGATAGAAGCTCGATTTGTAACATTTTGGCACCTAAATTTATCCAGGTCGAGATGGATAGAAGCTGGATTTATAACAGTGCACCATTTAGTGATCCCTATATGTCTGGTGTTGAACAATTCATGGAACATGTCAGAAGTAGATTTAGTGCAGATGAGGAAATCAAGTGCCCATGCCGTCGATGCCTGAACCAAATACCAAAAAGTCAAGATGAGGTAGAGGAGGATATCCACATCAATGGTATTTCTAGGTGCTATACAAGGTGGATTCACCATGGAGAGGGAGATAATCATGTTCAACAAGATGATGGCACTGAAGATATATCATGGGATGGAAATGACCAGGCTCCACTTGATGATGAAGGACAAGCTGAAGATGTCATAGAAGATAGTGCACGGGGAGTTCAGGGGTTGATTCAAGATTTGTACACCGCAGCAAGCCATGGCTTCGGTGGTAACTTATATCAACAAATCATGGAAGAGGCAAAGCGTGAACTTTATCCAGGTTGCACCGAGGAGTCTAGGCTAATTTTCATTATTAAACTGCTGCATATAAAAGTGTACAATCGGATAACAAATTCTGGGTTCAATGCATTCCTTGAGTTGCTTTCAACATCGTTGAAGAATGTTACCGGTCTCCCTAAGTCCTATAACGAAACTAAAGCTCTACTTCGGAAGCTTGGTTTTGGTTATGTTTCTATTCATGTGTGCAAGTATGATTGTGCCTTATTTTGGAAGGACCATGCCAATGATGATCATTGCCCAGTTTGTGGCGAATCAAGATGGAAAGTGAATAAGGAGGGCAGAAAGAAAGTTCCTCACAAGGTCCTGCGTTACTTTCCAATAATTCCACGCCTTCAAAGGCTTTTTATCTCAAAGCAGCGGGCACAGTATGCAAGATGGCACAAGGATAAGAGGGTACCAGTTGAAAATGAAATGAGACTACCTGCTGATGGAGAAGCTTGGAAAGAATTTGATGATACTTTCAAGTCTTTTGCAGATGATCCCCGCAGTTTGAGGTTAGCCATTGCTACTGATAGATTTAACCCATTTGGTCAGATGACCAATTCATATAGCATCTGGCCAGTGATAGTGGTTCCATACAATTTTCCACCATGGATGTGTATGGACCAATCCAATTATATGCTTGCTTTAATTATTCCAGGCAAAAAATCACCAGGCAAAGATTTCCATGTGTTCATGCAGCCTTTGATAGCAGACATGCTTACCCTTTGGGACGGTGTCTCTACTTATGATGCATATGAAGGCAAAGATTTCAGTCTGCGTGCAGCGATTCTGTGGGGAATCAATGACTACCCTGCATTAGGCACCATGTCAGGCAGAACCACTAGGGGTTACTTCGCATGTGTGCACTGTGATGAGAATCCATGCTCCGAATGTCTGAGAAACAAAATTGGGTTCATAGGCCATAGACGTTTCCTCCCAAATGACCATCCCTGGAGGAAAAACAGATCTTTCAGTGGCCACCATGAAAATAGAGAGCAGCCAAGGAAATTTAGTGCAGATGAGGTTATGGCAAGGTTGGATGAAGTTTCCTATGTTCCAGGCAAGAATCCTGATAAGCAGAAAACAAGAAAACGACGCCGTAATGGAGAACCAGTATGGCATCTCAAGGTTAGCTTGTATGATTTGCCATACTGGTCAAAATTGAAGCTACAGTACAACCTAGATGTTATGCACATAGAGAAAAACATATGTGAAAACATTTTGTCAACTCTACTTAATATTCCGAAGAAGACAAAGGACACAATCGCTGCTAGACTAGATTTGGAAGACAGAGGTATAAGAAAAGAGCTTCATTTGCTGGAAGAAGCTGGTAATTCGTCCACAAAGCCCAAAGCTTGTTACGTTCTAACGCCAGAAGCAAAGAAGAAGTTCTTGCAGTTTGTTAGCAATGTTAAATTTCCAGATGGCTATGCCTCTAATATATCAAGATGTGTCAATATGGAGGGAGGAACAATGCATGGGCTGAAAACACATGATTGTCATATACTGCTGCAGTGTATTTTACCAGCTGGCCTTCGCGGTTTGGTGCGCAAAGATGTATATGAAGTAATTGCTGAATTGGGTAGGTTTTTTACACAACTTTGCTTGAAAACTCTAAAGGTTCATGCACTACACCAGATGAAGAAAGATATTGTAATTATCCTTTGCAAACTGGAGAAAATTTATCCTCCTGCATTCTTCGATGTTATGGTTCACCTAGCAGTACACTTACCTGACGAGGCACTCCTTAGGGGACCGGTTCAGTATGGATGGATGTATCCCATTGAGAGAAGATTGGGCACCTTTAAGCGTTTCATCCGCAATAAAGCAAGACCTGAAGGATCTGTTGCAGAGGCATACACTGCCTATGAGTGTATGACCCAATGCTCAACATATTTCAGTGAAATTATTACTAAGTTCACTAGGCCTGAAAGAAACTTAGATGGAGCACAAAACATCTCACCCAATGATTACTCTATTTTTGGTCATGGTATTAACCTGTTGGGTGCTTCAAAACTTCATTACCAAGATAATGACTATGACTCCATGGTTTGGTTTGTTCTAAATAATTGCGAAGAGGTTGATGAATACAAAGAGTGAGTAATTGCTGTCATTTCATTTCTGCCAACTTTATTCAATATTAGTGTCACAATAAACTAATTAACTTCTTCCTTTGCAGCATGTATAGGGCAGAATTGGAACAACAACAGGTCAACAATATTGAAAAAATGATGTCAACACAATTTGCTGCATGGTTCGAGAAACATGTGCGTGCAACTTTTACAACCTGACTGAATCATTTATGATACAATAAATTTTCAAACTCACCAATTCTCTGTGTTTTCCTGCAGATTACCAGATTGAAATACGAAGGCACAACAAATGTTGATGAAGACTTGTACTCACTCGCATGTCGGCCGGATAGGCGTGTGCGATCATACACAGCCTGTATAATCAATGGGGTACGGTACCACACTATGGCTCGTGAGGCACAAAGGAAAACACAAAACTCCACCATCAAGACTGCAGGTACTCACAATGATGACACTATTGACTTCTATGGGACAATTACAGACATTATTGAGTTGAATTACACTAAGAACAGCAAAGGAGATAGATCTGTTATCTTATTACGGTGTGAATGGTACAATCTTGAGGGAAGGACATACCAGATGAAAGATGATGGTTACTTCAAGAACATTAACATCGAAGGCCGATGGTATAAGAATGATCCTTTCATTCTAGCCACAAAAGCTTCACAAGTATTTTTCTTGGAAGATACAAAGTTAGGTCCATGTTGGCGAGTGGTACAAGAATTTGGCCACCGACATATATTTGATATTGAAGAGTCCGACGGAAAACAACCAATCCAAGAACAAGTACAGATGAGATGTCAGGAGGCATACCAAGAGGACAATACTTCGTCAGGAGATTGTACAGTGGGAGACATTTATCCTAATATGGATTTGTTGCACATGGACAATCAACCAGACAGCCCTATTAGTGCAGACCTTGTCGAGAGCATCCGTCGACATCAACAAACACCTCAAGGTGATGAAACAGACGGCGAAGATGAAGATGAAACCTTCCTTGAGTACCATAGTCAAGACGAAGCGAGTATATCAGAAGAAGACAGTGATGATGACTAACCTTTGCATTTCTGGAGCTATTTGTGAACCATGAACTTCTATTAGCGATTCTGTTGTATCTGAATTATGCTATTGAAATTTGTATCTGAATTATGAAATTGTAAGACCTTGTATGCAATGATTCTGTTTCAATGTTAAACTTGATTTATGAATTCTATTCTATGCACATGTAACCTATTGGAAGTTACATACATGCTATATGCTGCCAAAATATCATAGATATGTTATATGCTGCCCAGAATTCATTGAGATGATATATACTACAAAAATTCTGGGTTTTTATGACAACCTGACAGTGTCATGGAAATTACAGGATCTGTCATGATATATATATGCTGGAAGTTACATACATGCTGCCAAAATTTCATCACACACAGGTTACACATCAAAGCAAAAGGGATGTTTAATTCCAACATACATCAGAAAGGCGCATATTCCAACAGCACAAAGGCACATATTTCATACCAACTGCAAATACATCCTGGATAACAGGTTCAATACAACATGTCCTAGCCTACTTCATCATCATAGCCAAAAGCATATCAAATGTGGCCAACATATCCAACCTACTTCACAACATGTCCTACTTCATCATCATTGCCTATTTCAACACTACAGTTACAACCAAAAGGATGGCCAACACCAGGAATGTTACATTCAGACAGCCACACACAAGACAAATGCAGCTTCCCATGCCTTCCCTGTTCTTGCCAACCATTTCCTTCACCTTGTTCAGATTCTGCTCTAAGCTATCAATTTTTTCCACCAGCTCAAGAACTTCTGTTGTCGAAGCTGCTGCAATGGTCGAGGAAGCTGACAGTAGATAACCATTATCATGAAGGAACACCACATATTCTTCCTCCAACCAATACCTAGTACATGTCCCCTGTATCCAAATTAAAACAACAGGCAAATTAACATCAATAGTGCAGCCACTGAATGCTAAAAACACTACCATTCTCAGGCATGCCCATTCAAACAAGAATGAAATTTGGGCAATGCAAAATGATTATAACACTGACATTTTGATAGTTCTTCCTGGGGCACTTGAAAAATCTCCTTCCAACGTTATACTCAGACTGCGTGGTAGTGGCAGCAAACACCCTCACGTCCTTGCAATCCGGGCACATTATCAACGGCAACCCAGTCACATCATCAATCGGCGCCTGCAGCTCGACAGCAGTGGGCGGAGGCACTGCAGCAACAACAGCAAGGGGTGCGGGTTGCCAGGAAACCCTAGCTGCGCTTGACCGCCGAGTGCGAGCGGTAGATGACGACGCCTGCGACATGAGAACTTGAGAGAGCGGGGATTGATTAGGCCTCACACATCAACTGGAAAGGGGGAAGGTGAGCGACGGGGAAAGGCAACGGAGCGGGAACGGGGAGGGGGATGAGGGCGGCACTGCCACAATGGCGCACCTGGGGACTAGGAGCACGCCGCCGACCAACGAGATGGAGTCACCGCCGGTCACCGGATATCCGCGCTCCGCCGGGCGGGCTTGCAGCGGATCTGCGCGCTGGCTCCGCCCAGAGGCTGCCGTGCCGTCAGTTGGGGAGATGGGGAGCTGGCTCCGCCCAGAGGCCGCCGCGCCGTCAGTTGGGGAGATGGGGAGCTGGCTCCGCCCAGAGGCCGCCCGCCGCTCGCCGCCGTCTTCAGTTGGGGAAATGGGGAATGAAACTGGTCAACAGATCAGAGGGGTCAAGGGTCCACCTCCTATTGGGGGTATATTGACGTTGGGGGCCGTCATGTTTGAAATAACAAACAGTGACGCTCCACAGCCGTCACATAAAACAACACATATCGTCATAAAACCGCCACCGTCAACCGGCTCCTGGCGACTTGCATTTTGTGACGACACTTGGTACCTTTATGTGACAAAAAAAATAGCTTCGTCATAAATAGTTCTGGCTGTCCTGATTTTATGACGCTACAGACTTTTGTGTCATATTATGATATATTATATGACAAAAATTTGCCCCGTCATGAGGATTTTTGTCATAGAAAGAAGGATTTCTTGTAGTGATTGATGACAACCGCAGCAACGTGCGAACCATTTAATTACATGGTTAATGACATTGAAATTTAGTTCGAACAACAGTCATGAGTACAACGGCACAACCATACACATCGTTGCCTACAGGTGGAAGGAGCCTCGTGGTATCCACATGGAGTATTGGTAAGGGGGCCGCCTCGGACGTGGCTGGCCATCGTGGTAGTGGCAAGCACATATACAACTAGGGTTCGCACAACAGCATGTTGGGTTGTATGAACTCCCTATGTTGATGACCTCCTCGTTGCCTCTCTCACGCTCCATCTGCTAACGGAGGTCATCATTTTTCTCTTGAAGAGTGTCAATCCGCTCCTCCAATCAGCGATTTGCTCCCACAACATATCCATGTACACTGCAAAATACCGTTCATGGGGAGGATCAATCCATCGCGTGAAGTCACATTTATCCATCTGCTACAAACGAACGTTAACATTGAAACTCTATTAGTAGTACAACAAAATGGACGAGTGCGAACTTGTACCCCGGAGTACGGGCATCGAAAGAAACATCGACTGCCATTCGTATGGCCTTCTGCCACCTGCACCACCGCGTCTTGCATGTGTTTGCATTTTGGCCACACTGGCTGAGTCGCCTATTTGGCAACAAGCGGTACATAGCGCCGAAGTCCTCCTTCCTTTCGAGCGGAAGGTCCTCCTTTGGTGACCCGTATCCGACTAGCCCTTCAGTGTCTGTCATCGTGGCTTACTCTACGATGGGGAAGATAGTTGTTCCAACCAGCAATGCCTCGTCCATTCATTTTATAGCGTAACTACGGTGTCACGGTGCCATTCATGACATATGGCAGCTTTGCCCAGCGACAAGACCACATGGGTAGCTTTGTACAACGACAAGACCACACGGGCTGGCTTTCCGCAGCGGCAAGACTACACACGCCAACTTTGAGCACTGACAAGAATACAGACGCCAGCTTTCACTAGCGACAACACTATACACGGCAGCTTTCACTAGCGACAACACTATACACGCCAGCTTTCACTAGCGACAACACTATACACGCCAGCTTTAAGCACTGAGAAGACCGCACGTGCCAGCTTTGCTCAGCGACAAGACCACACGGGCCAGCTTACGACAGCGACAAGACTACACACGCCAGCTTTGAGCAGCACCGAGACTACAGATGCCAGCTTTCACCAGCAACAACAGCACACACGCCAGCTTTAAGCACTGAGAAGACCGCACGCGCTAGCTTTGCGCAGTAATAGGACCACATGGGCCAGCTTTGCTTAGTGCCATGACATGACAGCCCAGCTTTTCGCACTGACATGACAACACGGGCCAGATTTGTGTAGTGACAAGACCTTACGGCCCAGCTTTACCAGCTTTCCACGCTAGCTAGCTTTGTGTAGTGACGGGACCACACAGGCACCTTCATGTACCGACAGGGCAACAACAGGTCCTATAAAAGGAGGTTGAAGAGATTTCTCACAGAACACTGCACAAGCAATCCTCACACTACACTGGCGCTAGCTTCACCACACTGGGATGGACAAAAATCAGAAGAAGCAATGGGACAAGATGATGAAACAGTGGGAGGAGACCTGCGACCTAGTACGGTGAGCTTCTACCCACGATGAGACAGGAAGGGCTGCTGCGGCCGGGGCAGAACAAGCCCACCGTGCTATAAGGTCAGCTCCCCACAATGACGCGCCCCATAGCAACAACCCCATCTCGAACGTTCCTACCAAGCGTTTGCCACAACTCCCACCAGAGGGGGAGACCCCACCCTTTGTTGGTGCCGAGACACATGCAAGTTATTCAAGTCTAAGCACTGCCTCAGCTTAGGTATACGTTACTGGGGTTGTGCAAACTACTCCAGTGACTACCCCGACTGCCGTCTAGACACTGCAACCTATCGGTGGCCGGTAAGGACCAGGTGCACTGTTTTTCTCCTATCTTTTCTCCTTCACAGTACGCACTAACAACCTCTCCCCTATATTCACAGTCCCCGGAACCCCTATGTAGCTACCGCAAATGGATCGATCTTGAGATCCACCCAGAGTACCAGTTGGCCCTCAACTTCGAGGAGTGGAATGTCGCAAGGTTATCCGAGCTCCGAGAGGAGGAGCGCCGCAAGAATGAGCAAACCCTATGTATACAACACGAAACAAAAGCTCATCTGGAGGCGTGCACGCGTAGGGAGCGGGAGGCTCACGAGAGGGAGCGCGACAAAAAGAGGGAAATGGCAACCAAGGCAAAAGAGGTTGTCGAGGAGTTCAACACCGAGCTGGCAAGGAAGGGAAAATGGCTCCGGTCCACGCAGTAGGTCGTACAAGCAGTTGGGTGGGTTAGTCGCACATGATGCTATATGTTATGCATGTAATCAGAAAGTACGCGGCATATTACTCCCAACTGTATTATGAAGTCTATTTAAATTAGACAAGCTTATTTCCTTGTCTTTTCGCATTCGATTATTCACATAGCAAGTCATTCAACAATATTAACATACCAGTTTTCCTCCATATACGATTTCCCAGTAACATCACAATATCACATACCATCGTACTTATCGATCGTTCTAAGGTCAACCGTTCTTAAAAAAAGTTTCACAAATTTTATTATGCTCCTACAACATACAATGACCATAAACTTTTATTACAGATCCACGAGATTATCTTCTAGTTATAAACTACAAAATTCACAAAATCTACAAAATTTACGGGGTGGGGCTTGCAGTCGCCCTATGGGTGGGCGACTTACACATTCAGTCGCCCGACCATTCGGCGACTTCCTCCAGTCGCCCAATGGTCGGGCGACTGGCCCGCGTGTCACCTGGCCGTTGGGCGATTGCCTCCAGTCGCTCCCCCCCCCCTCTGTTGGGCGACTAGAGTCTATTTGTGTAAAAAATATAGCCGCGAGTATATTTCTGTAATTTTGAATAAAAAATAGATTATTTCTAAAAAATTCGCATGCCCTATGGCTGAAAGCTTTTTTTTTGAAACTTTTAGTGCGAAAGGTATCTTTTGGTGGCTGACTGGCGTGTGATGAAAGGTATTCTGCTGGCTCAGGCGAAAATTTTGAGGGTGTCGTGAAAGCAATAACCCTGTACTCTTTTGAGGTTGTATTTGAAAAAATTACGATCAGTTTCGTCAAATCTTTTCTTTCTCGTCGTGATTGCTTCGACACCATTATTCCGGTTCTCTCTATGACATTCATCTACTTTGTTCTTGATACCGTGCATGTTTATGTTGTATCTCATAAATTTCGATCCGATTCAAAGGTTGCTACACATAAGAAGGGTTTTCAGAGTGTAGCACTCGTCATTGTATATGTATATAAATATAAACAAGGGATGAGATTGAAGGCAGCGCAATAATCTTTAAATACTAAAAAGAGAGAAATCTAGAACTTTTCTCATTCATCGAGAGCAAACGAGAACGATATATACCATTTATTTATTTGGTAGAGTTTGATTATAACGGTTAATCAAATATCTAATAGAGAGGTTGTAGTTGTGTGACAAGTACAACGTACATGTGAAAGAGATGTACATCGAACACAACACTACTAGCTATATTCGAATATAAATACTCGTGTCTCTTGCTCCTTACAATTAAACTAGTTGTTAACAAGGGTGGGTGACAATTGCATGAGACTTAAACTAGTTGTTAATAAGGGAGGGTGTCTAGAGAGCACATCTGTTTATCCAACGGATATCCTTCTCTCTTCTTCCCTACGTAATCACCTTCTTCCACCTCTTATCCAGTTCCCTAGCTGCCAACAACTGCCCGTGCGGCCGTGCCCAACCTTCTTTGCTGCCACCTCCGGCACCATATACCTCCACTTGCACAGTTACACCACTGCCAACTGTCATCCCTACTAGTTGGTGTTGCAATCTTTGCAGATTCACAGCTAGCTAAGCTGTCGATTGCTGGAATGGAGCTGACCGCCAACGATGCGACGGAGACTGCCTATCTATCTCACCTTTCGAAAATTTATTGTTCCGGGGAAAGAAAAGAAAATCATTCGAGTTTTCTTTAGTTGTTCCTTATAAAATACAATTAACTAATGTTGTCTAGATCAACTTAATCTTTTTTCAAAAAGATTGATAAGAAGCTCTGACATTCACTTAAAAAAGAAGGTGAGAACGGGCTCATCAAGACTAGGTGGGCGGGACGTTCGACGGCGCCTTTTACAACCGAGTTTCATCGATCAACCCAGGGGCTGCTCTAAACGATTTTTAAGCTTTAGTTTCTGATTTTAACTTATTGATTTTTAGCTATAAATATATTGTAGTGGTTGTTAGTTTTTTAAAATCAAAACAAAAAATAAAAAAATAAACCGTTAAAAGAAAAACCAAAAAACAAAAAAAAAAGCCAAAATAAAAAAAACTGACCTGTTTGTACTCCTATAAAAGGACTTTGCGAGGATGGTGTTTGTCTAACCTTCACTAAAAAAAATTGAGATGGTAAGATTTTTTGTGGATAGATTTGTGCATGCAGAAGGCTTGTGCTATATTTCTAACCTATAGATCTTATGCAAATTATGTATGTGATTTTGGATTTAGAGATAATTAATAGTATAAGATGGTTTTCTGAGTTTAGAACTGGTGGTATATGTTTATTTGAGATCCATTGCAAGTTGCAACACATGGCTAATTAACTAGCAACAACAAAAGGTGGGCTACACAATTTATATATTACTAGCACTTCTATACAATGTAAAATGTATATGAACATACCTGCAACGGTTCAGGTGTATATAGGGGTGGAAAAAAAGCTTGAGGCTCGTGAGCTAGCTCGGCTCGGCTCGGCTCGGCTCGTGGCACAAACGAGCCGAGCCGAGCCAAGGTTTTAGCTCGGTCCGTTAACGAGCCGAGCCGAGCCAGCTCGCAAGCCGCTCGCTAGGCTCGATAGGCTCGATCGGCCCAGCTCGACAGCGTCTCCGGCCCATCACGTGTGAACGGCTCAGTACGGCAGTAGTAGTATGTATGTATGCATATCAATTTTCGTACCTCTTTTGTCACTGAGAGGTATTATTAAAGTACGCGTTACTCTTGTCTATGTTAATTTCACATATGGAAAAGAAACCATAGAACTTATCATTCAGAAAAACAAATCTAAAACATAAAAAAGGTTAAAAACACTCAAAAGTCAAAACGAGCCTAACGAGTCGAGCTCGAGCTTTTCAAAAAAGTCAATTTGCATATTCCACCTAACGAGCCTAACGAGTCGAGCTCGAACTTTTCAGAAAAGTCAATTTACATATTTCACCTAACGAGCCTAACGAGCCGAGCCGAGCTTCATTTTTAGCTCGTTAGTTTAACGAGCCGAGCCTCCTCTCTAACGAGCCTTCACGAGCCGAGCTGAGCCGAGTCGAGCCGAGCTGAGCCGAGCCGAGCCGGCTTGATATACTGTAGGATTGAAAGGTGGTGCCATATTAGGAGTGGTACTAGACGCCATGTGTATACGAACTTTTTAAGGCACTGTGTATATGAACTTTGAGTAGAAGGGCAAATGCTACCGGGCCTTATATAGACAACACGAAGCTGCTAGCTAGCTATATCTGAGAATTGCACGTGCATTGGGCATGAGGTCTGTGTGCTTAGGAGTCAAGATCATTATCCACATTGTAGCAGTTAGTTAGCGTTGAATGTGAACTTTTTTATTAAATAGTATTTTTAAAAATATTTTATTAATAACTCTTTACCAACTTTATTTCTAATTCTGACCCATTTGATCACACTACAACCTATAGTGTAAGAAATCACAGTGTTGCAGTATTAATTGTGGTGTTGCCAAACCTTGCCATGCTTATTAGTGGTGATATGACAGTGTTGTTTTGCCATACCACCATCAATCACTACCACAAACTGAATCTTTCTTGATGGCTAGGAATTTATTTGATGGGCACCATGAATCCATAAGGAATATTATGCATTTTCGTGACGGTTGGGTTAAAACCATCAGAAACAAATAGCATTTGTGCGTTGTCTGCACAAAACCGCAGAGTAAAACCCTTTTCCCAGTTGGTTATTCACCGTCAAAAAAATGGCAACTAGCGCACACCCAAGGCTGGAAAAAATGCCAACGCGATAAAAATTTCGCCAACGTCGGACGCTTAAGTTAATTTGCATAAGAAAGTTCAACTGGATGGTCAAAACTTTAACATGAGAACATTGATTTGGAAACATTAAAAACTTTCCACTAGAAATTGAAACTTTCAAGTTGATTTGGAAACTTTAAACTCACAATTTAAAAACTTTCAACTCAAATTTGAAATAGGATGCTACCATATGCAGGGACATATATAACCAGTGGTAGATTGTGTAATTCTTTCTTCTTACTCCAGTTTGCAATTTAATTTACCCAAAGGATCACAAAAGGAGTGTCTGCCAACTCTACGTACTGCTCTTTGTAGTTAACAATATATTAACCCGCATGTTTTAGGTCGGATCCGACGCTGCTCTCGACGAAATTTATCGTACCGTTACGGTACCGTTTTGCCATCAATAACGGTATAGAGCAGCTCTATGTTTCAAACCAACTTTGATACTAGATAATATTAGCCGCACCAGCTCGATACCGGATAGTATCAGTCATACCGATATAATTGACAATACCATCTATTGAATTCATTAAAATACAGGTTATATTCGATCATACTATAATATATTTAGAGTAATATACAAGTAAAATTTGGTGTATATATAATTTAACATACACACCTATAAATATATTATCCATCTGTTCACTATGTTTGTCCATGACCTTAGGAATCACTATTTCATTATAAGAATTAAGAGTGTAGTCTTCATAATGTTTCCATTCTCTACCCCTACTTAAATGCTATAGATGAGGTTACTCCTTCCATTCGTAAATATATGACGTTTTAGAAAACGTGCAGTTAAATTTCTTTAACTTTGACTATAATATATAAGAAACTATTTGGATTGGTCATATGAAAATGGTGTCATCAGAGTAGTAATGAAAAACATTTTCATAACATAATTATTCTATATTTTTTATGAATATATTCATATAAAAACAGTGGTCAAAGTTGCACATTTATGGAGGGAGTAAGTATTTTTACTATGCCAATTAATAGGAGTATATATGATTATTTCTCATTAATTGTTTATAGATTTAATATTTCTTTAATCTATGTATATTATGGGCTATGGATAAATATTACGAAACGGAGGAAGTATTATTATATTAAACTCTGGAATGTTGGTATCGCAAGGCATCACAATGTATCATTTAAGAGACTACGATAGGTACACTGATGAACGCAACAAGCATTCATGAAATAATGTATCGGACTTAATTATATCGATCGATCAACGATCGATCATTGTGCTAGGTTGGTAGCTAGCCAATACATAGCCAGCAGCACGTGTGGATGACCCACAAGTTCCTCTACAGTCCTGGTTCCTTCTGTCGCTTGGCCGGCCAATGAGTTTAGAGACAACAAATCAATGAGACAGGAACGTCTCGTCAATCAGCACGGACTCATTCTAGCGATGCCAATCTTTTTTTAAATCAAGAAACCACTGTTGGAATTTTTGACGTCCTAGGATGCGCCCTCCTCCAGGACGTGATGCTTGTTGCCTGGGCCTGCTTGATGTATGCCCAAGGCTATCAGTTCATAATATCAGGTAGGATTATTTTTCGGATTATTGAATCAGATCATAAAGTTACAATACTATCAAATTTTTAGAACTATATATATTTTATATAAAAATTAAATTATATTTCTAAATATGTAAGTATGTAGATTTTTAAATTTAATTTTATATTTATAATTTGAGTACACTTATTTATAATATATTGAATTAAGATTGATTTTTGAAACTTATTTAATTATTTTTAGTAAACTAATAATTTTAAAATGTAATATGTCAAATATAATACTTTTTTACCTTAGATTAACACATAAACAATAAAACAAAGCAAATAAACTAGTACAACTTAAATTAGTAATAGCTATTATTAAATTTTATATACTAATATAGTTTATTGTCCAGATGATAATCCCACTGCTAATATATGCATCGCAATACTGACAACCCGCGTGACTTCCGTGCGACCCAATGGTCCCCGCGACACGCCCGCCTGCTCCGACGGGACAGCGCCACATGCAGCACCACAGCTGCCTGTAGTCTTCATGTGATGCGTGTGCGCCTGATGCCTTGCAAAGCGCTCTGCTGGAGAGAAGACAAGAAAACACCGAAACATAGAAGTCGCCGAGAAGTAATAAATAACCGAATACACGTGCTTTCGTTTTCTTCTTCTTTTATTTCTTCCCGTACATACACTTTTATTTAGAGCAAATAGCTATTCATAATCATTCTCCGAAAGAAAAAATATTGATGTGCTCGCGCCACATAGATCCATATGAACCAACTCCAACGGATGTGACGCCCTGTCCATCACATGTGCTGGAAACAGGCTCCTTGCCTACTTGGCCCCAGGCAACCTCACAAATTTGTGAGGGATAGTTGATCTTAGACAGCTTGGTCATCATCGCTTTATTAGCCATCTGTTGTAGGGATCGAAAATTTATATGCTCAAGTATTGCATGCAATAACCAGTTTGGCTCCTCCAAACTGCTTTTCAAACAAACCGGCTTACAAGATTTCAAGGAAACTTTGTACAGTCGGTTCAGGAATCTTTTTACCTTCATCAATTGGTCATCATTCTTGTCATGGACACGCAAAAACATATCATTCAGCTCCACCCTGCACCCTTCTTCTGTAAGCTACCCGAGATTGAGTATAATTTAACATACACACATCTATAAATATATTGTCCAGATCTATAGCATTTAAGTAGGGGTAGAGGATAGAAACATTATGAAGACTAAACTCTTCATTCTTATAATGAAATAGTGATTTCTAAGGTTGAGGACGAACATAGTGAACAGATGGACAATATATTTATAGAAGTGTGTATGTTATACAAATTCGGTATAAAATAAATTTCAGACAACAACTTATGATCGCCATTCTTGTATTGCAGCAACATCGTTCCCTTGCCTCTTCTCTGCACCGTAGGGCTATCGCCAAATTTGACTTTGCCTGAAATCTTCTCGTCGAGCTCATGGAACATAGAGCGATATCCCGTCATGTGATTGCTTGCTCTATTATCCAAGTACCACATATCAGTGTGATCGTGACTGCATCCCTCCATGTGTAGTTTAGAAACTACATTCTTCTCACTTAACATCACCATCACTATGACTGACACCTCTTTGACATATAAGGAGAGAACCAATGTCGGCGCGTCGTCATCACGGGCTCAGGTGAGGTTTGCCTCCTCGTTCTTCTTCTTGCTTCAGCAATCCGAAGCGAAGTGCCCATACTTGTCACAGTTCAAGCACTTTATGTGGCTGTGGCACTCCGACCCGTAGTGATCAAATTTGTTACATTCAAAGCACTTGATATGTGACTTGTCATGGGATTTGTCACTACCGCCTTGCCCATGTTCACCTCTATTGCCTCGGCCACTCTAGCCACTTCACCTATATGTAACATCCTGTTTTTTCAGAGTTTTCTTGAAGTTTTTAAAATAAAATTAACGATTTGGATTTTTTCTGGAATTAATTAAAGCTTAAATTAAACTTTTGCAAATAAAATAGATTTAATTTGACTAAATTAAACTTCAATTATTATTGAAAGTATTTTATTTTGGTTCTTTGTGGTTCAAGGAATTGGTTTTGAATTTTCTGAAATTTTTTGAGTTTATTTGCTAGTTTCTAGAGCTCAATTGATTTTCTTTTAATTTTTAAAAATAGAAAATCGTTAGAAAACCCCCTAAAGTTGAAACCCATTCCCGCTCCAGCCCAGTCTGCCTCGACTACCACGTGTTGCACATCCACCCGTCGCCTCACTCATTGGATGCCAACCATGTGTCGTCTATCCATCGACATCCGTGTATAAAGCCACACCACTCCCCTTGTTTACCGCATCTAGAGCGCTGCCATCGTTCCCTCGTCCCAAGCCGCCAAACTCCACTGTCGGTGCACCGTCATCGTCAGGTCATCGTCCTCGTCACTTTTTGCCCCGTCGTCGAGCCGCTCTCACTGACGATGAGCTCTTCACTGACTAGCCGCCGCGCTCCATTGTGCCTGTTCGACTCTAACTGTTTGTCGTCATCTCCGTCGGTAAGCCACCGCCCCATCGCCTCGTCCTGCATGTCCGCCACCGTGTCTGTTTGGCTACCCTAAGAGCCCCGACGTTAACCGGGAGACGTTAGCACACACCATGTCTAACTGACATTTCGCCTTCTCTGTGAACCCCGCTCATGTGAGCTGTGCCTCTGACAGCCCAATCCCACATGTCAGCGTTTACTATTCCGTAGAATATAGACCGTGTTGAGTCATCGAGCCGAGTCAGTAGCCATGCAAGCAAACCACATTAACCCTAGGCTTACGTGTCAAGCCACATGCTGGCCAACTAAGCCATGTGTCTGAGAGACCATGTGGAGGTCATCTTGTGTGTATGATGAGTAATTGACATCGGTTTAGGAGAGTCGAGTTTGGTTTGAGTGGTTCAGACCCTGACGTTGCGAGGTGCAATCGGGCTCGGTCGGACTTGGTCAAACTTGGTCGTATGGGCTTAGAATGCATATTCTAATGATTCGACAGGTTTGGGCTTCATTAATGCTATTTACACTTTCATGTATCGAGCGGTGCTATTTGACGTGTTTCTTGTCTATGTTGGCTGCAGGACGTCGAGGCGGAGTCGTGGCGAGACACGAGGTGACCGGACTAGACGCAGGTGGCGTTGAGGTCAGAACGGTCGGGATGTGTCGAAGACGGCGGAGACTCAAGGTCGTTGCGAGGCTTGGACGACAAGGAGCGCGGAAGCTTCCTGGAAGGTGCAGAAGGGGCGAATTGGGAATTTCGCAAGGCTGCACAAGCGGGAGCGGGCTCCGTTGGATTTAGCCGGCGTAACGGGTTGGAGATCCGTTAGCCAAGGGCTATAAATAGGTGGGAGGGGCTGCATGCCCTCTCATGGCTTTAGGAGAGAGTTAGGGTTTCTTGAGTCAAAAGAGGCTTTGGAAGGTTGTTTTCCCTTTGCTCTTTAGTGGTTGGCAAGTTGGTGAGAAACACAGAGTGTGTCTCCTTTGTAGCTTCTCCCTGTGTGTTCTCCATGTAGTGTTCTTGTGCTCTTGAGTCTTGGAGAGGGAGAGGAGAGGGTGAGATGAGTTGAGCCACCATGTAATCAACCTTGTCCTAATGTCCATGCGTATGGGGACGTAGCTCCTTGTAAGTCTTGATTGGTTGGAATGAAATCTGAAGTTTTTCTCCCGTGCACTCTTTTTCCTTCGATGCTCATTGTGGTGGATTTGTGAGAATTTTGTTTTCTTGTTGTTTCTTGCTGGGAAGGCCCAAAATGGGTTGCTCTAGGTTGAGATGTTGCCTCAAGATCATTTGATCAGTTTCCCCCAGAGCAAAACTCCATTTATTCTCAGATTTCATTTTTGAGCCTTCTCTGTTCTTGACTGCATTTCTAGGGTTTTGTTGCAAATCTTGTTTCCCTCTTTGACATGGCTTGAATCTTGGCTTGTAGAGTCCAGTAGCTATTGCTAACATATCTGCAAAGTCTTTTTGCCAAAGGATCAAAGAAGTCTTGGGAATTTGATCTTTGAGGATGCACTCTGTGCCTTTTCAGTTTCTTGCCCAAATCTGAAATCCCTCTTCTTGAGTTGGTTTTTGTTGATTCCCTAGGATCCTCTGGCTATTCTAGTTAGGTTCCTGCTTTTCTGGGCTAAGAAATCTAGTGGAAAGACTTCAATCTTCTCTCTGTGCCAAGTCTTGAGTTTGTTCTGAAATTTCAGCCTTCTGTGTTCTGAATTTTTGAAGAGCGGTCGGACCGGCGTTTGCCCAGCGGTCAGACCGGAGTTTACCCAGCGGTTAGACCGGCTTTTACCCAGTGGTCAGACCGGCTTTTACCCAGCGGTCAGACCGGCGTTTACCCTGCGGTCTGACCGGCCCAGAGAGGTCTGACCGGCCTCCTGTGCACTTGGTGTTGCCTCTTGTTTTCTTTGGGGTGTTTACTGTCTGTCTTTGTTTTGCTTGTTGTGGTTTTTCCAGAGAGTCTTGGTTCTCTTCTTTTTAGCTTTCCATAGCTATTGAGGAGAGTTTTTCGAAGTAAGTACTTTTTGGGGGCAAGATTTGAAGAGGTCGACATTCACCCCCCCTCTGTCGCCATTTCGGTCCAACAATTGGTATCAGAGTCGGTTAGCTCTTTTCAATAGATCTTAACTGGTCTCTAGAGCCATGGCGATGGACAAATACTCCATCAAGCCGCCCGTTTTTGATGGCCTCGATTACCCCTTCTGGAAGAGCCGAATGGAGACATACATCCAGGCTCAGGGGTATGCCATCTGACGGAAGGTGAAGGTGCGATTTGTTGTTCCTGCCGATGAGAATATCAATGTTGAGAACATGGCTGATGTTGAGGCGAATGCTAAGGCAAGGAACATCATCATTCAGGGGTTGAGCCGTAGCGAGTTCGATCGCATCTCTCATCTCACGTTAGCTTTCGACATCTGGGTGACCCTCGACGCATACCATGAGGGCACCACCCAGATTAAGACTGTCCGACAGGACCAATTCAAGCGAGATTACAACAAGTTTGAAATGCTTGCTGGTGAGTCCTTACATGAGTGCTTTGCGCGCTTCCACAAGATCTTGAGCAACCTCCGAGCGGACGGTCTCACATACCTCGACTCGGACAACGCTCGTCAGATGCTCGCGGCTCTCGACTTGCGCGTTTGGGAGATGAAGGTGATTACCATCAAGGACACCACAGACCTCTCGACCTTGACTCTTGACGCGCTATACTCGCGCCTCAAGACTCACGAGATTGACATAGTCTCTCATAGGTCGAAGTCACAGTCGATGGCTTTAGTCATCGATCCCACTTCTGGATCTTCTTCTTCTGAGCCGATGTGCGGATTCTCCCTTGCTGCTCTATGTGACATAACTAATGATCAGTTAGAGCAGCTTGCGGATGAGTAGCTAGCCCTCCTTGCTCGAAGATTCTCCCATGCTTACAAGGGGATGAGGGATAGAAGGAGGGGAGGACCCGTGATTTGCTTCGAGTGTGGTGGCCCCAACCACATCCGAGCAAACTGCCCCAAAGCTGGGGAAGGGCAAGAACGACTACACTGACAAGAACCACAACACGAAGCCCTCAGCACATGCCCAAGGCAAGAAGAAGTTCTGCGACTTTGGGAAGGCCAAGAAGCTGTTCCACCGCGTCCTCACCGCGTTCGACGACCTCGACCTCGGCGAGGTGGAGGGATAGAGCGACGATGACGGAATGGGTGATGAAGACCCCAAGAGCGGCGACGACTTCTCCGGCATGTGCGTCATGGCCCTTGAGGGCGAACTGAGCGACAGCGAGCTATACTCCGACTCGGACGAGATATGCCCCACCTACGACCAGCTCAATCATGCTTTTCTTAAGCTAGGTGGATTTCATGCTAGAGCTAGGGCTAGGTGTACCGAGTTAGAGAAGGAAGTAGATAGATTGTCACAGGAGCTTACTTCACTTACATCTGCTCCCTCCCGTGATGATTGTGATACATGCTGTGCTCTGTTGGGTGACATGGAGAAATTAAGGACCTCGCATGATAGTCTGTCCTCTGAACTTGATATTGTTAAGGTGGAGAACATTAGTCTTCTTGCTGAGCTTGAGATGAGTAGAGTAGCGCCTATTTCATCTATTCTGTCGAGACTATTGCATGCACCTCATGTGAGGATAAGGGCAACGCTGTTAGAGGTCTTTATACCATGCTTCTGGATCTACCCGAGTCTTGTGAAAATTGCAATAATCTAAAGATGAACCTAAAACGGGCAGATCATAAAATTGCTGAATTACAAGTTTACCTTCTTGAGCCAATTGCTTCATGTGTGAATTGTCCCAAGCTTACTGCTGAGCTTGAAGCTGTCTTCAAACAGTTTCAAGAATTAGTTAATGACAACAATAGATTGGCTCAAACTGCTTCTAAGGACCCTGTTAGCTCACCATGCATTAATTGTAACAAACTAAAATCTGATTTGAATGCTTTGGATGAGAAATATGTGAAGCTAACTAAGAACCTTCTAGAGAAGCCACCTTGTGCTTGTAATGTGATTGTGGAGAAGGGGGAGAAGCCCTAGGGTAAGGTAGATACGCTTAGCGACGTGAACCAACTGGCTAGTAGTAGGACTGTTCCCTCAGAGTCGGCTGTGCGTGCACAAGCCATTCTTCCCTCTACTGTTGGTTCTTCTTCTGCTCCCTTACCTCCTGCTGTCTCTTCTTCCCCCTGCTCTTCTTGCACCTCTCTCTTTCGGGAGTGTCAGTATCTTATGAACACTCTCGAGAGATTTGTAGGCGGCAAGAAGAAGCTTAATCTTATTCTCGACCAGTCCAAGATTTGCAAGTTTAATCAAGGTCTAGGATACAATTTTCATGAGGACATTAGGAAGCATCCACCTGTTGTGCTCAGACCCTTAGCCGCAGGTGTGATCGAGACTGAGCCCAGGACCGAGAAAGTCCAATTCAAGTCAGTGGGCTTTGTCCAAGGGATTTCTGACAGCAAGGTGATTCCACCTGCTGCTTCGGCCTCTCAGAAGGCGAAGCCTCTCCGTGTTACTTCTACCTCTCAGAAGGTGAAATATCACTGCACCTTTTGTCAGAAGGATGGGCACTCAGTCGATTGATGCTTCAGACGCACCAAGATTGCGCGTAGAGACCGTGCTGAGGCACTTAGGCGTATTCAGGGTCAGCCCCAGACCCTGAATGCACCTAAGACCAGCACGAGGTCTAGGTTTGTTTCTTCTAATGGATTTGGACAGTTTCGAGGACTTAGTTTTTCTGAGTCTTCTATTTTTCGTCCTCATGCTGCTCTTGGTCGTGACTTCCGCCGTTCTGAGGGTAGATCTAGCTTTCCCCGTCGAGATGGCTACTCGCGGCGTGTCCAGCATGTTGCCGGTGCTCCGACTCGCTCTCCCGTAGCAGTCGGACCCAGCAACAGCATCAGGTCTGCTCACAGACCTTCTGCTTCTTTGAGTCATGGAGAGCGTAGGGTAGTTAGAGGTCAGTCGTGCTTGACTACTTCTGCTGCTCGACATGTTACTCAGTATTGGGTGCCAAAATCACTCTTGATTTACCCAAGTACTGAGACTTTACTCTCTGTTTGACTCAGGTTCGCCGGGCAGGGAAGGGAAAGGTTTGGCTTATAGATTCCGGATGTTCACGACACATGACCGGAGACTCCCGTTGGTTTTCTTCCCTTGCCCATGCTCCAGGTGATGAGACGATCACCTTCGAAGATGCTTCATCTAGGCATGTCATTGCCAAAGGTACAGTGCGCGTTAATGAGTCTTTCATTTTGAAAGATGTTGCTTTGGTTAGTAAGCTGCAGTATGATTTGCTTTCTGTTTTTCAGCTTACCGATGATGGTTTTGAGGTGAGCTTTAAGAAAAACGCTTGTAAAATTCTTGATTCTTCGGGTAGTCTGGTTTGCGGGATTTCTCGTTTTGGGAGGATCTTTCGTGCTGATTTTTCTGAGTCTTCTGGTGATCCTCTCAGGTGTTTAGTTGCTTCTGAGTCCCGTGACCTCTCGTTCTGGCATAGGAGACTTTGTCACATCGGATTTGACCATTTGACCCGAGTTAGCGGCCACGACCTCATTCGTGGTCTGCCTAAACTCAAGATGGTCAAAGATCTAGTTTGTGCTCCATGCCAGCACGGCAAGATGGTTGCTGCTTCTCATCCTCCGGTCATAGTTACTATGACCGATGCACCGGGACAGCTGCTCCACATGGACAAAGTTGGACCAGCTCGAGTGCAGTTAGCAGGAGGGAAGTGGTATGTTCTTGTCGTGGTCGATGACTTCTCGAGGTACTCTTGGGTGTTTTTCTTAGCCTCGAAGGATGAGACGTTTTCACATTTCTGAGGTCTTTTCGGTAGGCTTTCTGTTAAGCTTCTGGGTGCCTTACGAGTTACGAGCGATCCGTAGTGACTATGGCACGGAGTTCAAGAATTCCTACTTCGAGAGTTTCTGTGGTGAGACAGGTGTAGAGCATTAGTTCTCCTCTCCATACGTCCCACAGCAAAATGGCGTTGTGGAGAGAAAGAACCGTACCTTGGTCGAGATGGCCAGGACGATGCTTGATGAGTATTCTACATCGCGGAAGTTTTGGGCTGAAGCTATAGCCACCGCGTGCCATGTCTCAAATCGAGTTTTTCTGAGGGCAATCTTGCACCGCACTTCTTATGAGTTGAGATACGGGCGAAAGCCCATCGTCTCTCATTTTCGTGTGTTTGGTTGCAAGTGCTTTATTTTGAAGTCCAGGAACCTAGACAAGTTCGAGTCACGATCTTGTGATGCGATCTTCCTAGGTTACTCGACTTCTTCGTGGGCTTATAGGGTCTGGAATTGCGAGTCTAGTTAAATGGTAGGGACCTGTGAGGTGACCTTTGACGAGGCCAGTCCGGCGACTAGGCCAGATATCTCAGGTTCTTTAGAGCAGTCTGAGACCATCTTTGTGGATGATGAGGATGATGGAGATGAAGGGTATCTACCCGATCCAGTCCTTCATCCACCCCTTGAGGTGCATTCTTCCACCGTACCTCGAGGTGATCAGCCTTTGCCTTCCGCTTCTTCTGGAGCTAGTGGCTCTGTTCCTACCTCTTCTGCTCATGAGGTAGAGGCCACTTCTTCATCTCATCCTAGACCTTCTCGACATATTCAGAAAGCTCATCCTTCTGAGCAGATTATTGGAGACCTTTTCGAGCGTGTGACCCGCTCAAAATCTGGCTTATCTCAATTTTGTCTCCATTCTGCTTTCATTGCCTCCTTTGAGCCCAAAGATGTTTCCCATGCTCTTTCCGATGAGTCTTGGGTCAATGCCATGCATGAAGAGCTAGAAAATTTCGAGAGGAACAAGGTCTGGTCGCTTGTTGAGCCCCTGCGAGGTCACAATGTCATTGGAACCAATTGGGTGTTCAAGAACAAGTAGAGCGAGGATGGGGTGGTTATTCGAAACAAGGCTAGACTGGTAGCTCAGGGCTTTTCTCAGGTTGAGAGTCTTGATTTTGAGGAGACCTTTGCCCCTATAGCTAGACTTGAGGCCATTAGAATCCTACTTGCCTTTGCAGCTTCTAAGGGTTTCAAGCTTTACCAGATGGACGTCAAGAGTGCCTTCCTCAATGGCTTTATTGAGGAAGAAGTCTATGTGAGACAGCCTCCAGGTTTCGAAAACTCCAAATACCCAAACCATATCTACAAGCTTTCCAAAGCTTTGTATGGACTTAAGCAAACCCCTCGTGCTTGGTATGAGAGGCTTAAGTCCTACTTGTTGAGTCATGGGTTTGAAATGGGTAAAGTAGACAAGACCTTGTTTATCCGTAGGCATGGTAATGACCTTCTGCTCGTCCAAATCCATATCGATGACATCATCTTTGGCGGCTCTTCCCATGCTCTGGTTTAACAGTTCTCGGATGTCATGAGCATCGAGTTTGAGATAAGCATGATGGGTGAGTTGACATTCTTCCTTGGCTTCCAAATCAAGCAGACTCGGGAGGGTACTTTTCTGCATCAAGGAAAGTACACTCATGACCTCCTGAGACGCTTCGACATGAGTGATGGTAAGCCTGTGTCAACTCCGATGGCCTCTACGGCCTATCTTGACCCAGATGAGGATGGCAAGCCAGTTGATCAGAAAGAGTACAGAAGTATGATCGGCTCCCTCATTTACCTCACTGCCTCGAGACCGGACATACACTTCTCCGTGTGTCTGTGTGCTCGGTTTCAGGCTTCTCCTCGCGTTTCTCACCGTCAAGCGGTGAAGCGCATCTTTTGGTACCTTCGAGCTACCATTGACTATGGTATCTGGTACTCTTCCTCATCCTGTCTTTCCTTAAGAGTCTTCTCGGATGCAGACTTCGCTGGCTGTAGGATAGATAGGAAGAGCACTTCTGGCACCTGCCAATTCATTGGCACTTCTCTTGTCTCTTGGTCCTTGAGGAAGCAGTCCGGTGTTGCACAATCCACTGCAGAGGCCGAGTACGTTGCTGCAGCCAGCTGCTATAGCCAGGTACTTTGGATGGTTTCGACCTTGCAGGACTTTGGGTTAGCATTAGACAGTGTTCCACTCTTTTGTGATAACACTTCTGCGATCAATATTGCTAAGAACCCAGTGCAGCACTCTCGGACCAAGCACATTGACATTCGCTTTCACTTCCTTAGAGACCATGTAGAGAAGAACGATATAGTGCTCCAGTTTGTGGAGAGTGAACACCAGTTGGCTGACATTTTCACCAAGCCTTTGGACAGTTTGAGGTTTTCAGCTCTACGGGGAGAGCTTGGGGTGGTTTGTCCTTGTGGACTGTAGTGAGGGGGAGACTTGTGCTTAACTGTTATATCTTGATTATTATGCTTCTGTCTCTATTTTGTTGCACTGCATATAGATGCATTGGGGTTCGTCCTTCCAGCATAGGTTAGAGTGGTTCTCTTACCGAGTTGCTTAGACTTCTTACTCTTATCTTGTGCTTCCAGGGTTAGCTGTTTCTTTTCTCACTAGGTTGAGCTCACTCACTTCTTATAGGTTCTAGCGAGGGTTGGGCCACCCTCAGGTAGACGGGGTACGTGTTTGCTCTCTAGTGTGTGTTAGACGGTCGGCTGTTAGTCCTGGAGTCATCTGAGGTAGATGAGAGTCAGTCTGAGCCATAGTATTCTCTATCTTATCTATGTTTTAAGGACTGCCTATTTGGTTTTCTTTGCCAGCTTCTCGATGTTATTGCTTTGGTTCAGGGGGAGTTCTTTTGGGAGCTTCTGGAGCTTAATATTGGCATAACTCAACTTGAATCAAAAGTGCATCTAATGTTGAGGGAGCTGGATTTTCATGCATTTCTGTCATTCTGCATTGTAATATAACTCTTGGAGCCTTGATTATTATCCTGTTATGACATGATTACAATGCATCACACCTTGCCATGATATGTGCGTGCTTGCTAGATTTATCATGACTTCATATGTGTAGACTAGTTTTTGCCATGATAAGTTAATTAAAATTGCTAAACTTGAATTAAAACTTGTCATGCTAGCATTTGAGTTCAGTCTTTCTTTACCTATCCTTTTATGATTCATGCCATGTCAAATAGGCTGAGTTAAGCGTTGAATCTCTATTGAGCCTTAGATTGAGCTATTTTAGTCTCTTGATGCAGCATGAGTTAATACAACATGTTTAAAAAGCAAAAAGATCTCTTTTGTGCGAAAAAACTGATATCACCAATTCTTTCTCATGAGACGGCTTGCCATTGCACTAGGCATGAACTCAGGGGGAGTTTTGGATGACCTAGACTATCTTCTTAAGCTTCTTGCTTGGAGTAGTCGCATAAGGCTTGAGATCTAGTACATGATAAAAATACTGGTTGGAAACGACCATATGCTTCAAAACAAAATATGTCATTTGTGCTCAATTGGCTTAAGCTACAAAAAGAACCAAGTACTTGAACCAATGTTTCATTCTTGAGCTTATAGCACTCTATTTGGACTCAATATTAGCTTCTTGGTTCCGCTTAGCTTATTGACATGGCCTGCATCATCCTTGGATATCTCTAGCTAGACTTTGCCTATTGATGACTTGACTTGCTCACAAACTGTACTACATTTCAGATCGTCATCTATATGTTGCTTTGCTTGATTATACATGTCTAGTCATGATCTTGATAGCTTCTTATGAATTATGGCTTGCTGTAGTACTCATATGGTCAAATTGGATAATTCTCATGGCTCTAAATGCTTAAAATAATCTTGATGTGTTTATTGCCAAAAGGGGGAGAATAGCGGTAGAAAAAGCCGTTTAGGAGTTTTCTAGAGCTTTGGAGATCAATTTGCGCCTTCTTGGTTTGCTCTAGTGTTCCTTCTGTCGACATGGTCATTAGCTTCATTGCTTTCTTTTGGACTCGTCAAATCAAACTCTACTTCTTGCCTTTTCGTGGTTTGTCAATATACTCATCAAGGGGGAGATTGAGAGACCATGTGGAGGTCATCCCGTGTGTATGATGAGTAATTGACATCGGTTTAGGAGAGTCGAGTTTGGTTTGAGTGGTTCGGACCCTGACGTTGCGAGGTGCAATTGGGCTCGGTCGGACTTGGTCAAACTTGGTCGTATGGACTTAGGATGCATATTCTAATGATTCGACAGGTTTGGGCTTCATTAATGCTATTTACGCTTTCATGTATCGAGCGGTGCTATTTGACGTGTTTCTTGTCTGTGTTGGCTGCAGGACGTCGAGGCGGAATCGTGGCGAGACACGAGGTGACCGGACTAGACGCAGGTGGCGTTGAGGTCAGAACGGTCGGGATGTGTCGAAGACGGCGGAGACTCAAGGTCGTTGCGAGGCTTGGACGACAAGGAGCGCGGAAGCTTCCCGGAAGGTGCAGAAGGGGCGAATTGGGAATTTCGCAAGGCTGCATAAGCGGGAGCGGGCTCCGTTGGATTTAGCCGGCGTAACGGGTTGGAGACCCGTTAGCCAAGGGCTATAAATAGGTGGGAGGGGCTGCATGCCCTCTCATGGCTTTAGGAGAGAGTTAGGGTTTCTTGAGTCAAAAGAGGCTTTGGAAGGTTATTTTCCCTTTGCTCTTTAGTGGTTGGCAAGTTGGTGAGAAACACAGAGTGTGTCTCCTTTGTAGCTTCTCCCAGTGTGTTCTCCATGTAGTGTTCTTGTGCTCTTGAGTCTTGGAGAGGGAGAGGAGAGGGTGAGATGAGTTGAGCCACCATGTAATCAACCTTGTTCTAATGTCCATGCGTATGGGGACGTAGCTCCTTGTAAGTCTTGATTGGTTGGAATGCAATCTGAAGTTTTTCTCCCGTGCACTCTTTTTCCTTCGATGCTCATTGTGGTGGATTTGTGAGAATTTTGTTTTCTTGTTGTTTCTTGCTGGGAAGGCCCAAAATGGGTTGCTCTAGGTTGAGATGTTGCCTCAAGATCATTTGATCAGTTTCCCCCAGAGCAAAACTCCATTTATTCTCAGATTTCATTTTTGAGCCTTCTCTGTTCTTGACTGCATTTCTAGGGTTTTGTTGCAAATCTTGTTTCCCTCTTTGACATGGCTTGAATCTTGGCTTGTAGAGTCCAGTAGCTATTGCTAACATATCTGCCAAGTCTTTTGGCCAAAGGATCAAAGAAGTCTTGGGAATTTGATCTTTGAGGATGCATTCTGTGCCTTTTCAGTTTCTTGCCCAAATCTGAAATCCCTCTTCTTGAGTTGGTTTTTTTTTCCCTAGGATCCTTTGGCTATTCTAGTTAGGTTCCTGCTTTTCTGGGCTAAGAAATCTAGTGGAAAGACTTCAATCTTCTCTCTGTGCCAAGTCTTGAGTTTGTTCTGAAATTTTAGCCTTCTGTGTTCTGAATTTTCGAAGAGCGGTCAGACCGGCGTTTGCCCAGCGGTCAGACCGGAGTTTACCCAGCGGTTAGACCGGCTTTTACCCAGTGGTCAGACCGGCTTTTACCCAGCGGTCAGACCGGCGTTTACCCAGCGGTCTGACCGGCCCAGAGAGGTCTGACCTGCCTCCTGTGCACTTGGTGTTGCCTCTTGTTTTCTTTGGGGTGTTTACTGTCTTTCTTTGTTTTGCTTGCTGTGGTTTTTCCAGAGAGTCTTGGTTCTCTTCTTTTTAGCTTTCCATAGCTATTGAGGAGAGTTTTTCGAAGTAAGTACTTTTTGGGGATAAGATTTGAAGAGGTCGACATTCATCCCCCCTCTGTCGCCATTTCGGTCCAACAGTGTCAGTGCCTCATCATCTTACCACCTCTGCCTTAGGTGCCACCTGACAGTCCACGTGTCATGCCACATCAGCCCTAGCAGTTAGTCCAGTCAGACGCCACGTCAGCAATGACATCATAAAATCCTATTTTCCTTTAGAAAAATAATTTGGCTAAAAAAGAAACTAGATGCTGACATCATAATTAGGATTTTCCTTTAGAAAAATAATTCTAGTAAACCCAATTTTCCTTTTTTGTTCTTTAGATTTAAATCTTTCAAGAGCCCATTCTTTTCCATCCTACCTCCGATTGACCCGATTCTTTTTCCTAAATTTATCTAAAATTGAGCTGTATCTTTTGATTCTAGTTTTAAAGTTTTTGAAGTTTGTTTGAATTTTATTTGATTTTATTTATGCTTCGCTCGCTTTCTCTCTTGTTAGATAACATCTTCGAAAGAGCTGAAGTAGGATCTGAAGACCAAGAGTTGGTAATTGAGCAAGACCAAGGTAAATCATGTCCTTTGATAATGTTGAATCTAGTTTTCAAATCTATTTCATTATTATTTTGTTTTAAGTTATAATGCATTGCTATTTTATTATAAACTTTTGTACCTAATAGTTATTGTCCAATTTGATTAATTCCACCTTGATAAATTGAATGCCATAATTTTATTGTCACAATAGGATGGGTATTTATGTAGTGATACAATACTAGTTATCAAGTGGGTTGTATGTGAATTAATTAATTAATTTTGACTTAATGAGATATTGAATCATGGTAGTTAGCCATAGTTATAAAATTTGAGTATTATGACATGATTAGTGTCATTGGTGTTGGTTATACAAAATGGATTTTACTTGGGCGAGTGATCGTGCAGTAGAGGGGGAAGTGTGGTCAGCATTCTAGGATGTGGATGTCTCACCTGGGTAATATCTAAGGACTTAACTTTGTGCGTCATTGATCTGAGCCTTATCGTACAACCACATGTTCAGTATAGGATGGACCTGACTAATTAATTTATGATGTTTCAATTTTAGTTTCACCATTAGTATATCAGTGAGTGTCAGTTAGACATTTCCATGGGGAGTAAGAGGGATCTGTCGACTAGGTGGTTAGCCTAGTCAATCGTGGAGGGTGAAACTAAGTTGAGATGGAACTTTGTAACAGCCTTATTATGATCTTCTTGGTCAACATGCCTAAGAATGTATGTTGCTCTAGCGTCACTATGAGATGATCATATCATGTGGGTAAACCTGTGCAATCTCTACAGAGTGTAAAACTATTCAAATAGCCGTGTCCCCAGTTATGGATAATACTCAGTGATTTCATACGAGGGGTAGATTTTTCATAAAAACTTGGTTAGGACAAGTTTGGGAAGTGAATAGTTAGTTCACTAGTGGTTCATTACATGAGTGGTTAGTTTACGGATGGTTCATTGGGTGATTAGTCAGTTTACTTGTGTTTTATTCAATTGCTTTGATTATTTACTTATTAATCATTTTCAATCTTCGCTTTCAATCTATTTATTGTATTAGTTTAAATTATTGCTTTCTGCAAAATAACCACTCATTCATCGTTTGGTAAGCCTTGTATGCTATATTACATTTTTGTTACAAATGACTTGCTAAGTACTCTGTGTACTCACGGCTATATCCGCATTTGCTTAATTAAAAAAGAGGAACCATACCAACCGGAAGAACTTGAAGGAGGATACTTTGATGACTTCTCGGATTAGGGTCTCGCTTCCCAGTTGATTGCCTATGGGTATGTCGAATGACTACTATGCTTATTTTCGTCTTCCACTGTTAGCTTTTGTTAAAGTCGTTCAAGCTATTATTTGTAAGCTTAGCTATAAAGTCGTTACTCTGATAATTATTAATAATTGAGTCTTTTTCTTAGTTAATCGTGAATATGATTGATTTTCCATCTATATTTCTACTATGTGCACTAGCGTGATCCTAGACTAGTGCAGAATATATAGAGTCTGCATTTGTATATTCAGGGCCTGTTTGGGACTGCTCTACTCCAGTTTTTCTAGCTCTGCTCCACCAACTCCACCATGGAGCAGCTCCACCGTGGAGTTCCTGGAGCAGGTGGTCCTGTTTGGCACGCAGCTAGCTCCAGCTCCACGAATGTGAGGTTTCCCTGAGAAAGGTCCAATGTGCCCCTGAATGATGTTTGGTGTATATTTTGATGTCTGCGGAGCATATGTAACTGAATTTTTTTTGTTGCTAATTGAAATATGATGTAAAATATTATCACATTGGTGCACTGCAAATGACAGACCCTGAGTTAACACCAAAGGAATGCATTGTAGAAGCCCAAATGCAGCACATGGATTGACCGGAATCATTACTGAATAAGGTTGAAAACACCTGTGTAGCTCCTCCCTACACTTGATTGAACTAGTGCTAAAAAGACGCTTGATCACAAAAGTGTAATGTGAGGGAGCACATCTAAAAGCGAGAAGAAAACGAAAATAAGAGACATTTTTCTTAATTCGAATATAATATGACTAGTGAGTTTGTACCACTTCGGTTTGAGCAACTTCTTGCAGCCATAAACAAGTGGGTCGGGCTACATTTATGGACGAATGTTATTTACAAATTTTTCTGCGTATTGTGCGGGAAAATGGGATTTCAGTTACCGGAGATTTCATAGAATCCTCAAGACAATTAAGCTCTGTACAGAATCTAACGACAAGGCTTAATGAAAGCTCAAAGCTCTAGACAAGATCAATTTGTCATATCGATTAACAAATAACATGAGCATCCAGCCCACTAACACCAAAATCACACGTATACAACCCAAAACAAATAAAGAAGATAATTGAACATTTCGGACACTATCACTCAACACAATGCTTAGCGCAAGCATATGGAGAAAATGCAGAAGTCGCACTCATCCGAGCTGCGAAAAAGACGAAAAGCAGAGCAAAAGGCCATGTATGTCCTTAATTCGCACTCATCAACGCTCCCATTCACACCAACATCAAACTCAATCGATGATTCTCCACGCCGATTGATCAGATCGAATCACGACGCGAGCTAGAAGGTGAAGTCACCAGTCACCTCACTGCTTGTTGTAGGTGTTGAAGTAGATGTTGAAGAGGTACCACAGGCCGAAGAGCGCGCCGAGCTGCAGCGTCTTGGCGAGCCCTCCTCCCGCTTCCCCTCCGGCCTCCTCCTTCCCAGCCGCCGCCGCGGCAGCCACGTGGCGGCTGCCCCTCCCGCTCTGGTCGTCCTGCTCCGGAGAGGCCGGCACGAGCCCGATGCGGCCCCGCGCGGCCGCGAGGCCAGCGCGGGGCGCCGCAGCGGAGATGCGGAGACCGCGGGCGGGCGGGAGGAGCGGGCGGCCGCAGCGCCGGGGGCTAGGGTTCAGGAGCCACCGTGCGGCGCATGGCCGGAGGAGCCCGATGGCCGCCGCGCTCTGCATTGCCGGGGAGGCGTACTCCACGAAGGATCAGAAGCTTCGAGAACCTCAGCCTCTGGGGTGGAGGCCTCGAGACGGAGGCGGCGGAGAGCACGAGGACTATTGGCGAGGTGGTCGGGGGAGTCGCGCGGGTGGGTGTGGAGGAGAAGGAAAAGAAAACGAATCGGTATGGAGAGAGGAATTGTGTAATGGCAGTGGTGGGTAATGTTCCCCCAACTCCATGAGGAGATACAAAACTTTTGTTTCTGGAGTTTCCCTTGAGGAGCTCCAGAAAAAACGTGGAGTATGCCTTCAACTCCACCTTTTTCTTGGAGCAGAGTTTTTGGAGTTGGACCCGTTTGGCTAGACAAGTTTGGAGCAGAGTTGAAAAAGCTGGAGCGGAGCAGTCCCAAACAGGCCCTCAGATCTTGACACGACGCTTGCAGCTACTTGATGAGCCATGACTGTTCTTCGTTAATGATTCCTTGTGAACCTGCTTGCCACTGTGTCTTGCATCTTCCTTTAATAGCAGCGCCTGCTCCTTTCAGGATTGAAAACCATTCAGTAGCTCCTCATGCGCCAACTACTCGTACAACCTACTGTGTGGACCGAGAGCATTTTCTTTTCCTTGCCAGCTCGGCGGTGAACTCCTCGGCGGCCTCCTTTGCCTTGGTGGTCATTTCCCTCTTTTTCTTACGCTCCCTCTCATGAGCCTCCCCCTCCCTACGCGTGCACACTTCGAGATGAGCTTTTGTCTCACATTGTATACGCAGGGTTTGCTCGTCCTTGTGGCGTTCCTCCTCCGCATCTTGGATGACCTTGCGACATTTCACTCCTTGAAGTCGAGGGCCCACTGGACCTCTGGGTGGATCTCAAGATCGATCCATTTGCGGTAGCCACATAGGAGTTCTAGGGACTATGAATATAGGGGAGAGGTTGTTAGTGTGTGCTGTGAAGGAGAAAAGGTAGAGGAAAATGGTGCACCTGGTCCTTACCAGTTGTTGATATGTTGCGTTGTCTAGACGGCTGTTGGGGTAGTCACTGGAGTAGTTTGCGCAACCCCAGTAATGCATACCTAGGCTGAGGTGGTACTTAGACTTGAAGAACTTGCACGTGTCCTGGCACCAACAAAGGGGGGCATCTCCCCCTCTGGTGGGAGTTGCGACGAACGCACGGTAGGAATGTTCTGGATGGGGTGTTGCTACGGGGGGCATCATTGCGGGGAACTGACCTCGTAGCACGGTGGATTTATTTTGCCCGGGCCACAGTAGCCCTTACTTTCTCATCGTGGGCGGCAGCTGACTGTGCTAGTTCATGGGTCTCCTCCCACTGCTTCAACATATTGTCCCATTGTTTCTTCTGCCTTTTGTCCATCTCGGTGTGGTGAAGCTAGCGCTGGTGTAGTGTGTGGTTTACTTGTGCAGTGTTCTATGAGAAATCTCTTCGACCTCCTTTTATAGGGCCCGTTGTTGCCCTGTCAGTACATGAAGGTGTCTGTGTGGTCCCGTCACTACGCAAAGCTAGCTAGCGTGGAAAGCTGGTAAATCTGGGCTGTTAGGTCTGGTCACTACGCAAATTTGGCCCATGCTGTCATGTTGTTGCGAAAAGCTGAGCTGTCATGTCATGGTACTGAGCAAAGCTGACCCGTGCGGTCACGTCACTGCGCAAAGCTGGCGCGTGCGGTCTTCTCAGTGCTTAAAGCTGGCATGTGTACTGTTATCACTTGTGAAAGCTGGCGTGTGTAGTCTTAGTGCTGCTCAAAGCTGGCGTGTATAGTCTTGTCGCTGTGGAAAGCTGGCCTGTGTGGTCTTGTCGCTGAGCAAAGCTGGCCCGTGTGGTCTTGTCGCTAAGCAAAGCTGGCGCGTGCGGTCTTCTCAGTGCTTAAAGCCAGCATGTGTATTGTTGTCACTAGTGAAAACTAGCGTCTGTACTCTTGTCGATGCTCAAATCTGGCGTGTTTAGTCTTATCGCTGAGGAAAACCGACCTGTGTGGTCCTATTGCTGCGCAAAGCTGCCCGTGTGGTCTTTTCACTGGGCAAAGCTACCACATGTTATGAATGGCGTCGTGACACTGCAGTTACGCTATAAAATGAATGGACAAGGCATTACTGGTTGGAACAACTATCTTCCCCGTCGTAGAGTACCCCACCATGACAAACGCCGAGGGGCCAGTCGGATATGGGTCACCAAAGGAGGACCTTCCACTCGAAAGGAAGGAGGACTTCGGCGCTACGTATCACTTGTTGCCAAATAGGCATGCTTAGCCAATGTGGCCGAAATGCAAACACATGCACGATGCAATGGTTCAGGTGGCTGAAGGCCATACAGATGGCAATCGATGTTTCTTTTGATGCCCATACTCTGGGGTACAAGTTCGCACTCATCTATTTTATTGTACTACTAATAGAGTTTCAATGTTAACGTTCGTTTGTAGTAGATGAATAAATGTAACTTCGTGCAATGGATTGATCCCCCCATTAACGGTATGTTGCGGTGTACATGCATACGTTGTGGGAATGAATCGCTGATTTGGAGGAGTGGATTGACACTCTTTAAGAACAGAACGATGACCTCCGTTAGCAGATGGAGCGTGACAGGGGCAACGAGGAGATCATCAACATAGGGAGTTCATACGACCCAACATGCTATGCGAACCCTAGTTGTTATGTGCTTACCACTACCACGACGGCCAGCCACGTCCGAGGTGGCCCCTCAACAATACTCCATGTGGGTAGCACGAGGCTCCTTCCACCTGTAGGCAACGATGTGTATGGTTGTGCTGTTGTACTCATGACTGTTGTTCAAAATAAATTTCAATGTTGTTAACCATGCAATGCAATGGTTCACATGTTGCTACAGTTGCCATCAATGTAGTTCACTATTCGTTTCATGGGGGCGTCGAAAAGGTAAGGAGAAGTACAAGTTGGTAAGGAGAAGTACAAGTAAGCCCGCCACAATATTGTAAACATCAATACCGTAAATAACAAACGTAAGCAGTACATGAATAAAAATTATACGGTCAGCAATACCATCCCCCAACAGCATCCCCAAGCCCTCCTCCATCACTACCTTAGCACCCTCCGTCTCCGCGTCCGCGTCCTCCCATACGGCCCCGTTTGGCCGTCCTCCGCTGCAACGGGTGACGACACCCTGACAACGTAAGACGATTAGGAGACCATTGCACCTGCCCCTAAGCTGGTGGAGTGGGCTGTATCGCCGCCTGTGCGCCCTGTGGTGCACCGGTTAGGGCACTCCCAGAGAGAACCTCTGGTGGTGTGGCCCTAGATGCAGAGCCCGATGCTTGCTCGGGCCAGTCTAAAAAGTACTAGTCTGATCGTCCGGGCCTGGGGAGACCCTCCATCCCTGCTCGAGGAAGAGAAAACATGTAATACAAATATCGTTAGTTTGTGAGATAAAGAATTGGGATAAAACCACGAAGAGGCGAAGTGTACCCTCAGTTGGCGCCATCGTGTCTGGAGGAGGGATGTACGGCACATAGTACACCCCTTGTGCGGGGAAGCCGGATATGTACGGAGGACGCACGAACAACTGCCCTGGCGGTGTATGAGGCCTTCCCCAGGTAGACCCCTCAGCCTCGTCTGGGTGAGGTGGTGTAGGACGTGCCCAAGTAGAACCCCCCGCGCGGTGCCATGCTGGTTGCGGCGGCACTAATGGACGATGTGTCTGTGCAGTGGGCGTGCGCGTGGGGACTGCCGTAGGCTTCTGCAGGACAGTAGGGATGCTGCACGTCTACCCCAGGCCTCCACACGATGCCAAGCGCTCAACGACTCCTCATGTGGGACGTCCACACCACTAGAAAAACTATCCACCATGGCGTGAGCCTCCCGCACAATCGCCGTTGTGATGTCAGCCTGTAGGAAAAAACACAAAATGGTTTATCAGCTCAGTGAAATTACCATAAGGGAATATTTAAAAATGACATCTAACGTACCACAATATGAGCATCGCGCGTGAGGTGCGTGGGGTACGTGTTTGTTGGTGCGGCGACGTGTGTTGTAGGCGGGTCAATGACATGTACGAGTCTCGTACATGTTAGAGGCTGATACCAGCGTAGGCACTCCGTGTAGTCCCTGCTATCGTAGGGGCGATCCTCCTCCACGCGGTTATGAAACGCGCCCTCCCACTACGCAGTCCACCCCTCCATCTTCGTTGTCCAGTTCTAGAGTGCCTACTTATAAGACCATTCTGTTAGTACATAGCAAACGAATAGTAAGTACAAGGAGATTTATGATAGGCGGTCACTCACGCGTGCACGTTCTGCGGCAGCGGTGGTCCGACTAGTACCGGAAGCGCCTGACGTAGGCCAAACCGCCGCATCACACGGTGGACGCGTAGTCCTCTATGAAGATGTCATACACGAGCTTTGGGCGCATAAGCCAGAAAGCCCGATCGCGCCAGCAGAGTGTGGACAGCCCGTCAGGAGCGCGGTCCTTGAGTGCTGTAGGTGAGGACAACTCTCAGCGCACGTCGTCAGCTGTGAGGCGATCGAACTGCTCCACAAAGGGCAGATACACCCGCGTGACCTGGACGTGCACAAACAGTACCTGCAAGGAACAACACTTGTCAAGTACGACCATCGTTAATACAATGGAAATAGCTGACTATCATATTACTTACTGTTGGATCGAAATCGGCAACAGAGGGGGGGTGAATGGTGCCTCTTCTAAAAACGACCCCCCAAAAGTACCCCTAAATGAATCCCCATTCCAATAGCTATGAAAGCTATGAAATGAAGGTCAAATGCACACTGGAACTTTTAGACAACTTAGAGAGACCCAGAGCAAAAGGAACTAAATCAAGACAAGAAGCGAAAGCCAAAAACTAGAAAAACTCAGCACTCCAAAAACCTCTGGCCGGTCTGACCGCCCTGGCAGGGCCGGTCTGACCACCTGGCCTGGGCCAGTCTGACCGCCTGGGGGGCGGTCTGACCGCAGGCTTATAACCGGTCTGACCGCCCACTGGCAACCAGTCAGACCGCTCCTCGTATTTCTAGAGCAGACACGCGCGACAAAAAATCAGAAAACTAAGAACTTCCAACTGCAATGAGATTTGAGAATTGCCTCTCGATTTCTCAGTCCAGAACTACAAAACTACAATCTAAATAACATGTAGAGCATAGGAGACTGAGAGAAACCAACTCAAGAGCAAGAATTTAGAAACTTGACCAAAAACTAAAAGTTAACAGAGAACTGCACTAAATCTCAAATTACCACCCAGTCTTTGATCTTTTGCTCCTGAAACTTGGTAATCATCTTAGAAATAATCTCAAGGCTTGAGAACTCATCTCAGGGCTCCAACTTTGGAAGAGAAAATCAACACATCACCAAACCCTAGATTTTCAAGAACAGGAGAAATCTCTGACGAAGCTCAGGGAGTGAAGATGCAACCTCAAATCCATCATTTGCTCTAGGAAATGGAGTGACCAAGAGGTCTAGAGTCTGTTCCTATCACAGAGTAATCCATTTTGCACCTTCTCAGCAAGAAACAACACCAAATCACAAATACGAGAAATCACACAGAGCAAAATGCACGAAGCAGGGAACCGGAGGCAGGAACATCTCAAATAAAACCATCTCAGATTGATATTGAGGAAGAGAGATGAATGATTACATAGAGTATCAACTCATATCATCCCTACAGCCCCATATATGATTAGAGAAAACAAGAACTCACTACATGCTTCCCTCAAGAGCTCATGCAAGGGACTCTCACGCAAGAGACACACCCTGCAATCCTCTGCCCTTTCTCAACAACTCTCACCAACTAAAGAAAAGAGATGCAAAGCAAAACAACCTCCCAAAGCTTAGAGACTACATGTAGGAACCCTCCTCCTTTTATAGCCTCCCACTAATGGGTTTGATGTTCTCTTTACCCACTAAGCCTCTAACAACTCTTGTGCTTTATCCAAATCCACTTCCTTTAGTGCAGCTTTGCGTATTCACCAAAACGCCCCTCGTGCACCTTCTGGGAAGCTTCCTCATTTCTTGCCGTCCAAGCCTCGCAATCACCTCGAGTCCTCGCTGTCTTCGGCACACCTCGACCGTTCTGACCTCGGAACCACCTGCACCAAGTCCGGTCCTCCCGTGCCTCGCCACGACTCCGCCTCGACGTACTGCAGCCATCACAGACAAGAAACACATCACATAGCACCGCTCGACATATGTAATCACAATTAGCATCAATGGATCATACTCAATCATGAAATGGCCCAAAATCTCAAACGGGAAGAAAAATACGCCTCAAGTTCGACTAACCAAACCCGATTGAGCCAAATGCCATCATGGCACGAAACACACAAATCAAACTCAATCTTTCCAGAAGCCTTGTCAATTACTCATCACAAGCATGGGGTCATAACCACATGGTCTCTCAATCTTTCCCTTGATGAGTATATTGACAAACCCAAAAAAAGCGTAAAGTTGAGTTTGGAAAGTGAAAAAGAGTCAAACATGATCCAAAAGAAATCAAAGAAGCCTATGACCATGTCAACAAAGGAGCAATAACAGAAAGAATAAGTTTTCCTCAAAAGCTCCAAGATTGCCTTGAAAATGGCTTTTTCTCCGCTACTATCCCCCTTTTAGCAATAAAATCATCAGGGTGCAAGGAAGAGAATTAAACATGAGAATGGATGGAATAACTGAATTTTATTCAATCTAAGCATTTAGAGCCATGGAGATTATCCAAAATGACCGTGGAGTATTACATCAAGCCATATCATATAAAAAAGAAGAAAATCACCCAAATAAAGAACGAAGAACAGAGAGGAGCTCGTAAAATAAACTTCTGGGATTTCATTCCTGGAAACAAGAGATACAAAGAACTACGTCCCCATACGCATGGACATTAGAACAGGGATGATTACATACTCATCAATCCATCCTCTCCCTCTCCCAAATACAAGAACACACCCACTCTCTACATACTTGGAGGGGAGGACAATGTACAAAGAGAAGACAACGTAGGGAGACACACACTGCTGCCTACACCAACTCTCCAACCACTAAGCCTAAAGCCAAAACCACCTCCCAAAAGCTCTTTTGACTCTAGCAAACTCTAACTCTCTCCCAAAGCCATGCAGCCACAAGGAGGCACCTCCTCCTTATATAGCCTTCGGCTAACGGGTCTCCAACCCGTTACGCCTGCCAACTCCGAACGGAACCCACTCCTGCTCGTGCAGCTTTGCGTTTTTACCGAAACGCCCCTCCTGCACCTTCCGGGAAGCTTCCACGTTCCTTGTCATCCACGACTCGCAACCACATCGAATCTCCGCCGTCTTCGACACATCCGACCGTTCTGACCTCGACACCGCCTGTGTCTAGTCCAGTCATCTCGTGTCTCACCACGACTCCGCCTCGACGTCCTGCAGCCGTCACAGACAAGAAACACGTCAAATAGCACCACTCGACACATGAAAGGATAAATAGCATTTATGAAACCGCATTAAGACCAAACCCGTCAAATCAATAGAATATGCATCCTAATCACTTTTGACCAGGTTTGACCAAGTCCGACCGAGCACGATTGCACCTCGCAACGTCAAGGTTCGAACCACCCAAACCAAACTCAACTTTCCTAAACCGATGTCAATTACTCATCATTCACACGGGATGACCTCCACATGGTCTCTCAATCTCCCCCTTGATGAGTGTATTGACAAACCCAGAAAAAGGCGCAAAGTTGAGTTTGTTTTGAAAAGTCCAACATGGTCCAAAAGAAGATAATGAAGCTAATGACCATGTCGACCAAGACGAAGCTAATGACCACGTCGACCGAAGGAACACTAGAGCAACAAAGAAAGAGCAAATTGTTCTCCAAAGCTCTAGAAAGATCTCAAATGACTTTTTCTCCAATATTCTCCCCCTTTTGGTAATAAACACATCAAGGATGCAAATGAGAGAATATGACATGACATTGGATGAAAATGGCTGAAGTTGGTTTATTTTAAGCATTTAGAGCCATGAAGATTATCCACAATGACCATAAAGTATTACACCAAGCCATAACTCAAGAAAATGCTATCTAGATCATGACAAGATATATATATGCCAGCTAAACCAAAGAGGTGACAATATGAAATGTAGTGCAATTTGTGAGGAAGTCAAGTCATCAATAAGCAAAGTCTAGCTAGAGATATCCAAAGATGATGCAGGCCATGTCAATAAGCTACGCGGAACCAAAAAGCTAATATTGAGTTAAAATAGAGAGCTATAAACTCAAGAATGAGACATTAGTGCAAGTTAAGCAAATTGAGCACAAGTGACATATTTTTTTCTTTGAAACTCATGGTTGTTTCCAACCAAAATTTTTAGTCATGTGCTAGATCTCAAGCCTTATGCGACTACTTCAAGCAAGAAGCTTAAGAAGATAGTCTAGGTCATCCAAAACTCCCCCTGAGTTCATGACTAGTGCAATGGCAAGCCGTCTCATGAGAAAGAATTGGTGAAATCAGTTTTTTCGCACAAAAGAGATCTTTTTGCTTTTTAACATTGTACTAACTTATGTTTCATCTAGAAACTGACATAGCTCAATCTAAAGCTCAAAACAGATTCAAGACTCAACTCAGCCTATTTGACATGACGTGAATCATAAGAGGATAACTAGAGGCAAACTAGTCTCAAGTGCTACCATGATATGAGTTAATTCAAGTTGTGCAGTTTTAAGCAATTAATCATGGCAAAGACTAAGCTACACATATAAAGGCATGATCAATCGAGCAATGAAGCATAAATCATGGCAAGGTGTAAAGCATTGTAAACATGTCATAAAAGGATTATAATCAAGGCTCCATATAGTTATATTACAATGCAAAATGTAATGCAGAAAATCCAGCTCCCCCTCAACATGAGATGCACCTTTTAGTTCAAGTTGAGTTAAGTCAATACTAAGCTCCAGATGCTCCCAAATGAACTCCCCCTGAACTAAAGCTATAAACTGAGAAGCTGGCAAAGAAAGCAGAAAACAGGCAGTCCTTAAAGCATAGACAAGATATAGAGGATACTATGGCTCAGACTGACTCTCATCTACCCCATATGACTCCAGGACTATCAACTGGTCTACTAACAACCTAGGAAGCAAACACGTACCCTGTCTACCTGAGGGTGGCCCGACCCTCGCTAGAACCCACAAGAAGTGAGTAAGCTCAACCTAGAGAGAAGAGAAACAACTAATAAGCAGTATCCTAGAATCACAAGATAAGAGTACGAAATCTAAGCAACTGGACAAGAAAACCACTCTAACCTACGCAGGAAGGACTAAACCCAATGTACCCCAAATGCAATGCAACAGAACGGAGTAAGAGCATAATCAATATAATAAAGCAGTAAAACACAAAGCTCCCCCTCACAACAGTCCATAAGGACAAACCACCCCAAGCTCTCCCCGCAAGGCTGAAAACCTAGAGCTATCCAAAGGCTTGGTAAAGATATCAGCCAACTGGTGGTCACTCTCCACAAACTGGAGCACTATGTCACCCTTCTCCACATGGTCTCGAAGGAAGTGAAAGCGAATATCAATATGCTTGGTCCGAGAGTGCTGCACTATGTTCTTAGCAATATTAATAGCAGAAGTGTTATCACAGAAAAGTGGAACACTCTCTAGAGCTAGCCCAAAGTCCCACAGGGTCAAGACCATCCAAAGCACCTGGCTGCAGCAACTAGCAGCAACAACGTACTCGGCCTCTGCGGTGGACTGTGCAACACCGGACTGCTTCCTGTGAATTGGCAGGTGCCAGAAGTGCTCTTCCTATCTATCCTACAGTCAGCAAAGTCTGCATCCGAGAAGGCTCTCAAGGACAGACAGGAGGAGGAAGAGTACCAGATACCATAGTCAATGGTAGCTCGAAGGTACCGAAAGATACGCTTCACCGCCTAGCGGTGAGATACGTGAGGAGAAGCCTGAAAGCGAGCACACAGACACACGGAGAAGTGTATGTCCGGTCTCAAGGCAGTGAGGTAAAGAAGGGAGCCGATCATACTTCTGTACTCTTTCTGATCAACTGGCTCGCTATCCTCATCTGGGTCAAGATAAGCTGTAGAAGCCATCGGGGTTGACACCAGCTTACCATCACTCATGTAGAAGCGCCTCAAGAGGTCACGAGTGTACTTGCCCTGATGTAGAAAAGTACCCTCCCGAGTCTGCTTAATCTGGAAGCCAAGGAAGAAGGTCAACTCACCGATCATGCTCATCTCAAACTCGGTGCTTATGACATCCGAGAACTGTGAAACCAGAGCAAGGGAGGAGCCACCAAAGATGATGTTGTCTACATAGATCTGGACGAGCAGAAGGTCATTGACATGCCGGCGAATGAACAAGGTCTTATCTACCTTACCCATTTCAAACCCATGACTCAATAAGTAGGACTTAAGCCTCTCATACCATGCTCTGGGGCCTGCTTAAGTCCATACAACGCTTTGGAAAGTTTGAAGACATGGTTTGGGTATTTGGGGTTCTCGAAATCTGGAGGCTGTCTCACATAGACTTTTTCCTCAATAAAGCCATTGAGGAAGGCGCTCTTGACATCCATCTGGTAAAGCTTGAAACCCTTAGAAGCTGTGAAGGCAAGCAGGATTCTAATGGCCTCAAGTCTAGCTATAGGGGCAAAGGTCTCCTCAAAGTCTAGACCCTCAACCTGGGAAAACCCCTGAGCTACCAGTCAAGCCTTGTTTCGAATGACTACCCATCTTCACTCTTCTTGTTCTTGAGCACCCACTTGGTTCCAATGACATGCTGACCTTGCGGGAGCTCAACAAGCGACCAGACCTTATTTCTATCGAACTTTTCTAACTCCTCATGCATGGCATTGACCCAAGAGTCGTCAGACAGAGCATGGTCAACATCCTTGGGCTCAAATGAGGTAATGAAAGCAGAATGGAGATAGAATTGAGATAAGCCAGATTTTGAGCGGGTGACACGCTCAAAAAGGTCTCCGATCATCTGCTCTGAAGGATGGGCCTTTTGGATATGTCTGGGAGGTCTAGGATGAGATGAAGAAGTGACCTCTACCTCATGAGCTGAAGAGGTAGGAACAGAGCCACTAACTCCAGAAGATGCAGAAGGCAAGGGCTGATCACCTCAAGGTGCGGTGGAAGAAGCAGGCACCTCAAGGGGAAGATGAGGAACTGGATCGGGTAGACAACCCTCATCTCCATCGTCCTCATCATCCACAAAGATAGTCTCGGACTGCTCTAAAGAACCTGAGATATCGGGCATAGTCCCCGGACTGGCCTCGTCGAAGGTCACCTCACAGGTCTCTACCATTTTACTAGACTCGCAGTTCCAGACCCTATAAGCCCGCGATGAAGGCGAGTAACCTAGAAAGATCCCATCACACGAACGTGACTCGAACTTATCTAGGTTCCCGGACTTCAAAATAGAGTACTTGCAACCAAACACACGAAAATGAGATACACTGGGCTTTCGCCCATATCTCAACTCATAAGAACTGCGGTGCAAGTGTGCCCGAAGAAAAACTCTGTTCGAAACATGGCACGCAGTAGCTATAGCCTCAGCCCAAAACTTTCGTGGTGTAGAGTACTCATCAAGCATCGTCCTGGCCATCTCGACCAAGGTACAGTTCTTTTTCTCCACGACGCCATTTTGCTGTGGGACGTGCGGAGAGGAGAACTGATGCTCTACACCTGTCTCATCACAGAAACTCTCGAAGTAGGAATTCTTGAACTCCGTGCCATTGTCACTGCGGATCGCTCGTAAGGCACCCGGAAGCTCAACAGAAAGCCTACTGAAATGACCTCAGAAATGTGAAAACATCTCATCCTTCGAGGCTAAGAAAAACACCCAAGAATACCTCGAGAAGTCATCGACCACGACAAGAACATACCACTTCCCTCCTGCTGACTGCACTCGAGCTGGTCCAACTGTGTCCATATGGAGCAGCTGTCCTGGTGCATCGGTCATAGTAACTGTGACCGGAGGATGGGAAGCGGCAACCATCTTGCCGTGCCGGCATGGAGCGCAAACAAGATCTTTGACCATCTTGAGTTTCGGAAAACCACAAATGAGATCGTGGCCGCTAACTCGGGTCAAATGGTCAAATCCAATATGACCAAGTCTCCTATGCCAAAAAGAAAGGTCGCGGGACTCAGAAGCAACTAAACACCTGAGAGGATCACCAGAAGACTCAGAAAAATCAGCACGAAAGATCCTCCAATAACGAGAAATCCAGCAAACCAGACTACCCGAAGAATAAAGAATTTTACAAACGTTTTTCTTGAAGCTCACCTCGAAACTATCATCGGTAAGCTGAGAAACTGAAAGCAAATTGTACTGCAGCTTACTAACTAAGGCAACATCTTTCAAAATGAAAGAGTCATTAACGCGCACTGTATCTTTAGCGATGACGCGCCCAGATGAAGCATCTCCGAAGGTGATCGTCTCATCACCTCGAGCACGGGCAAGGGAAGAAAACCAACGGGAGTCTCCGGTCATGTGTCGTGAACACCCGGAGTCTACAAGCCAAACCTTTCCCTTCCCTGCCCGGCGAACCTGAGTCAAACAGAGAGTAAAGTCTCGGTACTGGGGTAAATCAAGAGTGATTTTGGCACCCAATACTAAGTAACACGTCGAGCAGATGAAGTAGTCAAGCACGACTGACCTCTATCTACCCTACGCTCTCTGTCACTCAAAGAAGCAGATGGTCTATGTGTAGACCTAAAGCTGTTGTTGGACTTGACTGCTACAGAGGAGCGAGTCAAGACACCAGCAACATGCTGATCACGCCGTGGGTAGCTATCTCGACGGGGGAAACGAGATCTACCCTCAGGACGGCGGAAGTGACGATCAGAGGCAGCACGAGGACGAAAAACAGAAAACTCAGAAAATCCAAGTCCTCGATGCTGCCCAAACCCATCAGAAGCAACTGAAGCAAACCTAGATCTCATGTTGGTCTTAGGTGCACTCAAGGTCTGGGGCTGACCCTGAATACGCCTAAGAGACTCAACACGGTCTCTACGCGCGATCTTGGCGCGCCTGAAGCATCGATCGATCAGATGTCCATCCTTCTGACAGAAGGTGCAATGATACTTCACCTTCTGAGAGGTAGAAGTAGCATGATGAGGCTTCGCCTTCTGAGAGGCCGAAGCTGCAGGTGGAATCACCTTGCTGTCAGAAATCCCTTGGACAAAGCCCGCAGACTTAAATTGAACTTTCTCAGATCTGGGCTTGGTCTCGATCACACCTGGCGCTATGGGTCTGAGCACGACAGGTGGATGCTTCCTCATGTCCTGATAGAAATCATATCCTAGACCCTGATTAAATCTGCAGATCTTAGATTGGTCTACAATAAGATTGAGCTTCTTCTTGCCTCCTACAAATCTCTCGAGAGTGTTCATAAGGTATTGACACTCCCGAAAGAGAGAGGTGCAAGAAGAGTAGGGAGAAGAAGAGACAGCAGGCGGTAAGGGAGCAGAAGAAGAACCAACAGTAGAGGAAGGAATGGCTTGTGCACGCACAACCGACTCTGAGGGGACAGTCCTACTACTAGCCAGTTGGTTCACGTCACTAAGCATCTCCACCTTACCTTGGGGCTTCTCCCCCTTCTCAGCACAGACATTACAAGCAGAAGGTGGCTTCACTAGTTGATCCTTAGTTAGCTTCACACATCTTTCATTCAAAGCAACGAGTTCAAGTTTTAGTTTATCACAGCTAATGCATGGTGAGCTAACAGGGTCCTTAGTCGCAAACTGAGCCATTTTCTTATTAGTGTCAATCATTTCTTGAAACTGTTTTGAGACAGATTCAAATTCAGCAGTTAACTTAGGACAGTTCAAACATGAAGCAATGGGCTCAAGTAGTGAAGCTTGGAGTTCAGCAATTTTATGGTCTACCCATTTTAGATTCATCTTCAACTTATTGCAATTTTCACAAGACTCGGGAAGATCCAAAAGCATGGTATAAAGACCTCTACAAGCGTTGCCCTTATCCTCACATGAGGTGCAAGCAATAGTCTCAACAGGAGTAGATGAAATAGAAGCAACCCTACTCATCTCGAGTTTAGCTAAGAGACTAAGATTCTCCACCTTAACAATGTCAAGTTCAGAGGATAGACTATCATGCGAGGTCCTTAATTTCTCCATATCACCCAACAGAGCACAACATGTATCACAATCATCACGAGAGGAAGCAGATGTAAGTGAAGTAAGCTCCCATGATAGTCTATCTACTTCCTTCTCTAACTCAGTACACCTAGCCCTAGCTCTAGCATGAAATCCACCTAGCTTAAAAAAAGCATGATTGAGCTGGTCGTAGGAAGGGAATACCTCGTCGGAGTTGGAGTACAGCTCGCCGTCGCTCAGTTCGCCCTCAAGGGCTATGAAGCACATGCTGGAGAAGTCATCGCCGCCCTTGGGGTCTTGGTCACCCGTCCCGTTGTCGTTGCTCCATCCCTCCACCTCGCTGAGGTCGAGGTCATCGAGCGTGGTGAGGACTCGGCGGAACAGCTTCTTGGCTTTGCCAAGGTCGCGGAATTTCTTCTTTCCTTAGGCATGGACTGGAGGCTTCTTGTTGTGGTTCTTGTCGGTGTAGTCGTTCTTGCCCGAACCGCTGTAGTCGTTCTTGCCCTTCTCCATCTTGGGGCAGTTTGCCCGAATGTGGTTGGGGCCACCACATTCGAAGCAAATCACAGGCCCTCCTCTCTTTCCGTCCCACCTCCTCTTGTAAGCATGAGAAAATCTCCGAGCTAGGAGGGCTAACTGCTCATCCGCAAGCTGCTCTAACTGATCATCAGTTATGTCATAGAGAGCAACAAGGGAGAATCCACACGACAAATCAGAAGAAAGACCAGAAGCCGAACTGGGATCGGTGACTAGGGCCATCGACTGTGACTTCAACATGCAAAAGACAATGTCAATCTCGTGAGTCTTGAGGTGCGAGTACAGCGCATCAAGAGTCAAGGTCGAGAGGTCCGTGGTGTCCTTGATGGTAGTCACATTCATCTCCCAAACACGAAGGTCAAGTACAGCGAGCATCTGTCGAGCGTTATCCGAGTCGGGGTATGTGAGACCGACCGCTCGGAGGTTGCTCAGAATCTTGTGAAAACGCGCAAAACACTCATCGAGGGACTCGTCAGCGAGCATTTCAAACTTGTTGTAATCTCGCTTGAACTGGTCCTGTCGCATCGTCCTTATTTGGGTGGTGCCCTCATGGTAAGCATCGAGGGTCTCCCAAATATCGAAGGCGGACGAAAGATGAGGTATGCGGTTAAACTCGCTACGACTCAGGCCCTGGATTATGATGTTCCTTGCCTTAGCGTTTGCCTCAACATCAGCCATATTCCCGGCGTTGATGTTCTCATTGGCAGGAACAACAAACCGGACTTTGACCTTACGCCAGATGGCATACCCCTGAGCCTGGATGTATGTCTCCATTCGGCTCTTCCAGAAGGGGTAATCGATGCCATCAAAGATGGGAGGCTTGGTCGAGTACTTGTTTATCGCCATGGCTCTAGAGACTAGTTAAGATCTATGAAGAAGAGCTAACCAGCTCTGATACCAATTGTTGGACCGAAATGGCGACAGAGGGGGGTGAATGTCGATTCTCAAAACGACCCCTCAAAAGAACCCCAAATGAAACTCCTCTTCAATAGCTATGACGAGCTATGAAGTTGGTAAAGCAGCTCACTAGAAAATTCACAACACAGAGGAAAGATAGGAAGAAGAACCATCAGAGAAGGCACAAAAATCAAAACCTAACAAGAAATGACATCAAAGCGGCAATGGGCCGGTCTGACCGCAATGCTTGGGGCGGTCAGACCGCATGGATGCCGCCGGTCTGACCGCTCCCCCCATGTCGGTCAGACCGCCTTGACATGAGCGGTCAAACCGCAAGAAGCACACCGGTCAGACCGGTTATGCTGAAAGTTGGCAGCAGAGCCCGAGCCCGAAAACAGAAAAACTGAATTTCTGAAACTTCAAGATTTCAACAAGATTTAAGACTTGCAGCTAAAACCCTCTGGACCAAAGAGCAAGAACCTATACTAAATAGCATAGGGACCTTAAATAACAAGAGAGACTAACAAAAGCACAAAATTTCAGGATTTGGCCAAGAACTAGAGAAAGTACAGAGCCAGCACCAAAATCTAAAATTCTCTTCAATCCTTGATCCTTTGGACATGAAACTTTGGGGATAGCTAATTAATAGCCTCTAGATTCAACATGCCAAGTTTCAAGCCATCTCAAGAGGGGAAACAGGAATTGCACCAAAACCCTAGAAACAAACTGAAGAACAGAGTGACCCCAAAAGTGAAATTTGAGATTAAATGTGATTAGCTCTTGGAAAAAGCGATCAAATGATCTTGAGGCATCATCCCAACATAGAGCAACCCATTTTGGGCCTTCCCAGCAAGAAACAACTCAAAATCACAAAAAGAAGAAAATCACCCAAATGAAGAACGAAGAACAGAGAGGAGCTCGTAAAATAAACTTCTAGGGTTTCATTCCTGGAAACAAGAGATACAAAGAACTACGTCCCCATACGCATGGACATTAGAACAGGGATGATTACATACTCATCAATCCATCCTCTCCCTCTCCCAAATACAAGAACACACCCACTCTCTACATGCTTGGAGGGGAAGACAATGTACAGAGAGAAGACAACGTAGGGAGACACACACTGCTGCCTACACCAACTCTCCAACCACTAAAGCCTAAAGCCAAAACCACCTCCCAAAGGCTCTTTTAACTCTAGCAAACCCTAACTCTCTCCCAAAGCCATGTAGCCACAAGGAGGCACCTACTCCTTATATAGCCTTTAGCTAACGGGTCTCCAACCCGTTACGCCTGCCAACTCCGAACGGAACCCACTCCCGTTTGTGCAGCTTTACATTTTTACCGAAACGCCCCTCCTGCACCTTCCAGGAAGCTTCCGCGTTCCTTGTCATCCACGACTCGCAACCACATCGAATCTTCGCCGTCTTTGACACATCCGACCGTTCTGACCTCGACACCACCTGTGTCTAGTCCAGTTACCTTGTGTCTCACCACGACTCCGCCTCGACGTCCTGCAGCGATCACAGACAGAAACACGTCAAATAGCACCGCTCGACACCTGAAAGCATAAATAGCATTTATGAAACCGCATTAAGCCCAAACCTGTCAAATCAACAGAATATGCATCCTAATCACTTTTGACCGGGTTTGACCAGGTCTGACCAGCCTCATTTGCAGCCTGTTCTGGTTTGAGTTTCTTCTTGCGCTGCTTTTCCTTTTGGCTTGTTCTTTCCTGCTTCTGCCTTGTGGTCGTTAGTTTGCATTTCCAGTATGCCTTTTGATCCTTCTTCATAGTTTTTATAACTATCGGAGAAGCGATCTTTGGGGTTTCGTTTTGGGGGCAAGTTTTAAAGAATCGACATTCACCCCCCCTCTATCGTCATTTCGGTCCAACATATGCTATCAAGATCATGACAAGACATGTATAATCAAGCTAAGCCAAATAAGTCATAATCTGAAAATTAGTCGAATTTCATAGCATGTCAAGTCAACCATGATTATAGTCTAGCTAAAGGTATCCAAGGATGATGCAGGCCATGTCAATAATCTAAGTGGAACCAAGAAGCTAGTATTGAGTCAATTTAGAGTGCTACCCGTTCAGAAAATGAATCACTTGTTCAAGTACTTTGATCTTTTTGGTAATTAAGCAAATTGAGCACATTTGACATATTTTCTTTTTAAAGCTCATGGTTGTTTCCAACCAACATTTTTAGTCATGTGCTAGATCTCAAGTCTTATGCGACCACTCCAAGCGAGAAGCTTAAGGAAATGATCTTGGTCAACCAAAACTCCCCCTGAGTTCAAACCTAGTGCAATGGCAAGCCGTCTCATGAGAAACAATTGGTGAGATCAGTTCTTTCGCACAAAAGAGATCTTTTTGCTTTCTTAAAAGGTTGTACAAACTCATGTTTCATCAAGAAACTAACATAGCTCAATCTAAAGCTCAATATAGATTCAAGACTCAACTCGGCCTATTTGACATGACATGAATCATAAAAGGATAACTAAAGAAGGACTAGTCTCAAGAGCTGACATGACATGAATTAGTTCAAGTTGAGCATTTTAATCAACCTATCTTGGCAAAGACTAACTACACATATAAAGTCATGATATATCTAGCAAGTAAGCTCAGATCATGGCAAGATGTAATTTATTGTAAACATGTCATAGCAGGATAATAATCAGAGCTCCATGTAGTTATATTACAATGCAAAAATGAAATGCAGTAAATCCAGCACCCCCTCAACATGTGATGCAGTTTTTAGTTCAAGTTGAGTTATGTCAACATTAAGATCTAGAAGCTCCCAAATGAACTCCCCCTGAACCAAAGCAATAAACTCGAGAAGCTGGCAAGAGAATCAGAAATGGCAGTCCTTTAAGCAAAGAAAAGATATAGAGGATACTATGGCTCAGACTGACTCTCATCTACCCTATATGACTCTAGGACTATCAGCTGATCATCTAACACACTGAGGAGCAAACACGTACCCCATTTACCCGAGGGTGGTTGTAAGATCGAGGAGGCCGACTAGAGGGGGGTGAATAGGCGGTTTAAAAATTTTCTTCTAATACAACCTAACAATTTCAACTCTAACAAGTTTCTTTTGATCAAACAAACAATGTAACAACTATCACAAGTTAAATTGGCTCAAGTAATCACTAGCACGAAATCAATTAACCTAAGAGCAATTACAATTCAAATCTAGGTCAAAATTTGCTACTCTAAAACTTAAGCAATTAAATGATTCTAATGAAATGAATTGCTTGAAAGTAAATAAGCACAAGAGAGCAAACCACAAGAGACACGATCACTTTTTACCGTGGTGTTCGGAGACTTGCCGGTCTCCCCTAGTCCACGTTGAGGTAAGCCCGAACGAATCGGACCGGCTCCACGAATTGAGCCTAATCACCTCGATCACTATTGGTAGCCCTTTTTCTCTCCGGGTAGACGAGCTCCAAGCCTTCACAATCTTCCGGGCCTTCTCACAACCTTCTTGAGAAGATCACCAAAACTCCTCCAAGCCGTCTAGGTGCCGGCAAGCACCAAGAGTAATGAACCACAGCGGCTTGATCACACTCTAGTGCCAAATGGATCAAACTAGGATGCAATGCACTAGAAATTTGCCTAACTACCTCAATTTAATGCACAAGAGTGAAAAGGAGGTGTGAGAGGTTGCACTAAGCTCAAAGATGTTCAATGGGGGTTCAACAACCTAAACAAGTGCTGGTGGGGTCGAATTTATACCCCCACCAACCTCAAATAGCCGTTGCATTAAACAATCCTGAAAAATCAGGGAAATCGGAACTACCGCAGTTATATGGGCGGTACTTCCGGATTTCCGCCGCCTGGTCAGAACGGTTATGTCAGAGGATCAGAAGTAACCGTTGGACATTAAATGCGGTATTTTTGAACTCAGAACCATTGTCACTTCTAATTTTCTTAATTTTAAAATCAAATTCATTTTGGGCTCTTTTTGAAAAACTTTTGAAAATTCCAGAGGTTTCACTTTTGTCATTTAGGAAGAAGACACATGTGTATCTAGAGTAATCATCCACAATGACTAAACAATAGCTATTACCTCCAATGCTCTTATAGGTTGTTGGCCCAAACAAATCCATGTGTAAGAGCTCTAATGGCCTAGAAGTTGACATGATACTTTTGGAAGGATGAGAATTAGCGACTTGCTTCCCGGCTTGTCAAGCACTACAAAGTCGATTTTTCTCAAACTTCACATCTTTCAAGCCAACCACTAAGTCATGTTTGAAAAGCTTTTTGAGTTGAATCATGCCCACATGACCTAGTCTTCTATGCCATAACCAACCCAAAGAAGTTTTTGCAATTAAACAAGTTTTCAAACAAGACTCATTTGAAGTGAAATCTACTAAATAGAGATTTCCAAATCTAAAGCCTTTGAAAACAAGTTCATTATTATTTTCTTTTGAAATAATTACATTTTCTTTTGAGAATGAGCAAGTTAATCCTAGATCACATAATTGAGTAACGGATAGCAAATTGAAATTTAAAGTCTCTACCAAGGACACATTAGAAATAGAAAGATCGTTTGAGATAGCAATTTTACCCAAACCTAACACCTTTCCTTTGCTATTATCTCCAAATGTGATTTTGTCGTTGCTTCCATTCTCAAAGGTAGTGAACATTTTCTGGTCTCTGGTCATGTGTTGAGTGCAACCGCTATCCAACACCCAATGCCTTCCACCGGTTTTATAGTTCACCTACAAAAGAAAGTAAAGCTCTTTTAGGTACCCAAATTTGTTTGGGTCCTTGGAGGTTAGTAACCAAGGTTCTGGGCACCCAAATGAATTTCTTTTTAGAATCCAAAATCGAGGTGCCAATAAAATGAGCAATAACATTTCCGTTTGTGGTTTTCTAAGCATATAGCATGAATCATATAAACCAATGGAATATGTCCAATATTCCGGCATTTGATGCAAAACTTACCATTCTCTTTTACAAACCTTGGAGGTTTGTATGCCGGTTTCTTACCCTTTTTGGGACATATCCAAGTCCCTCCTTGTTGAAAGAACATCTTTGACCGCTAAGCAACTTATCAAGGGTTTCCTTTCCCTTGTAAGCTCTTTCTAAGATTTTGTTTAATTTTAGCACTTGTTCCTTTAAATTCTTATTTTCATTAGTAAGCACATCATCATGAACAAGAGTTAAAGCATTTCTAGAATCAATACTAGATGAACAAGGCATGGCAAGTAGATTATCACAACATGTAGATATGCTAGATTTTGATTTATCTACACTAGCCATCAAAATGTCATATGATACACCAATGCTAGTACTAGATTTTCTTTGATTTTTATGAACAAACAAATCATGCGATTCTTTTAACTCATTATATGATTCTTGGAGAGATACATGCTCTTTCTTTAAAATCTTGAATTTTGCTTTCTCCTTTCCAAGAAATTCATTCAATTCAATAAGCATATCCATTAAATCATCATATGAGGGCTCATCGTCATCAAGGAGTGTTACCTTCTCTCCTTTAGCCATAAGGCATGTAGGAGTGGAGAATAGCGACGAAGACTCTTTTATAGCAATGCCCACAAGCCCCTTCTTCTTGGGGGATTCGTCCTCGCTTGAGTCTGAGTCGGAATACTCCTCCTCGGAGTCCCATTCACCAATATGGGCTTCGTTCTTGCCATCCTTGTGAAGCTTCTTGAAAAGCTTCTTCTTGCCGTTGTAGTTTTTCTTCTTTGATGACTTCTCCTTGTCATCTTTCTTTGTAGGGCATTGAGAGGCAATGTGCCCCTTCTCATCACATTCATAGCAACGAATGTTGCTATACTTCTTGTTGGAGGAGAAATGCCCCTTCTTGGTCTTCTCATAGCTTGTGCTTCGGATTGAGCGTCTTCTCATGAACTTCTTCATTCTTCTCACTAGAAGGGCCAATTCTTCTTCGGAATCCTTCTCATCATCATCTTCGGATTCTTCACTTATCACCGCTTTAGCCTTGAAAGCGGTAATTTTCTTGCTCTTGGAGGAGGATTGCTCAATGAGCGGTAATTTTCTTGCTCTTGGAGGAGGATTGCTCAATGAGCTCTTCCTTGTCCTTCTTGTATAGCTCGTTGGTGATAAGGTTGCCCAATAATTGAGTTGGTGTCATTCTTGGTAACTCGGGCGAGTTGAGGAAGAGAGTCACCAACATTTCATATTTTTCCGGCAACGCCCTTAGCATTTTCCTTACAATGTCAACATCGGAAAGATTAGTACCAAGGCATTTGAGCTCATTCACGATGTTGTTGAGCCTTGAGTACATCTCATTGATATCCTCATGGGGCAACATCGTGAATGTCTCATACTTGATCCTAAGCCTATGCAACTTTGCTTCCTTAACCGTGGATGTCCCTTCATGTATTTCTGAAAGGGTGGTCCAAATAGCGTGAGCCGTTTCAAGATTGCTCACCCTATTAAACTCATCCGCGTTTAAGGCTCCAAAGAGAGCATTCATGGCTTGGGCATCTAAATGAGTGTTACGCCCGTCTTGTTCCGTTGGGTTCTCGGGATCAAGTGGCATGACGTAACCATCATTTACGATTTTCCAAATATTAGGACTCATGACCTTTAAATAAATTGGGATTCTAATTTTCCAAAAAGCATAATTAGAGCCATCAAAGAAAGGTGCCTTTCCTAGAGCAAATCCCTCGCTAGCCATCCTTTACTCTCTAGACGGTTAAGTCTACAAATGAGAGACCAAGCTCTGATACCACTTGTAAGATCGAGGAGTCCGACTAGAGGGGGGGGTGAATAGGCGATTTAAAAATTTTCTTCTAATACAACCTAACAATTTCAACTCTAACAAGTTTCTTTTGATCAAACAAACAATGTAGCAACTATCACAAGTTAAATTGGCTCAAGTAATCACTAGCACGAAATCAATTAACCTAAGAGCAATTACAATTCAAATCTATGTCAAAGTTTGCTACTCTAAAACTCAAGCAATTAAATGATTCTAATGAAATGAATTGCTTGAAAGTAAATAAGCACAAGAGAGCAAACCACAAGAGACACGATCACTTTTTACCGTGGTGTTCGGAGACTTGCCGGTCTCCCCTAGTCCACGTTGAGGTAAGCCCGAACGAATCGGACCGGCTCCACGAATTGAGCCTAATCACCTCGATCACTATTGGTAGCCCTTTTTCTCTCCGGGTAGGCGAGCTCCAAGCCTTCACAATCTTCCGAGCCTTCTCACAACCTTCTTGAGAAGATCACCGAAACTCCTCCAAGCCGTCTAGGTGCCGGCAAGCACCAAGAGTAATGAACCACAGCGGCTTGATCACACTCTAGTGCCAAATGGATCAAACTAGGATGCAATGCACTAGAAATTTGCTCAACTACCTCAATTTAATGCACAAGAGTGAAAAGGAGGTGTGAGAGGTTGCTCTAAGCTCAAAGATGTTCAATAGGGGTTCAACAACCTGAACAAGTGCTGGTGGGGTCGAATTTATACCCCCACCAACCTCAAATAGCCGTTGCATTAAACAATCCTGAAAAATCAGGGAAATCGGAACTACCGCAGTTATATGGGCGGTACTTCCGGATTTCCACCGCCTGGTCAGAACGGTTATGTCAGAGGATCAGAAGTAACCGTTGGACATTAAATGCGGTACTTCCGCCGTTGTAAGTGCGGTACTTCCGAAAATCCGGAAGTTCCGATATTTCCCTGGTACTTCCGATCTCAGCGAGTTCAAGTTTAACTCTGGGTGCTCTCTGGAATTAAAGTTTCGCTCTAATGTCCGGAACTACCGGTTCAGCAGTAGTTCCGCAGTTCAGCCCGCGGTACTTCCTTTTTTCGAGAGGTTAAGTTTTACTCCGGGCGCTCTCTGGAAGAAACGTTCCACCCGTGAGGCCGATACTTCCGCCCGATCGTAGTTCCGCGCTTTGAACGCCGGTACTTCCGAAAATTCTGACAATGCATGATTTTAATTCAATATTAAATTCTAAATGCATGCATGATCCTAAATTGATCCAAGAGGCACATTAGCATATGATCAAGCATTTCACTATGATCCCTCTTAATAGTACGACATCTATCCTACAATCCGGTCTTCCAACCTTTCTCCAAGACCGGTAAAATTAAAAGAGCCCTAAACTATTTACCTTGTCGCCTTGGAACTCTTTGAATCTTTGTGAAATATTTTATGAGCCTCTTTCTTCGTCATTTGGACTTATCCTTTCAAACACTTAACACACATATTAGTCCCATGATCACATAATGTCATTAATTACGAAAACCAATATTTTTAGGGGCCTAGATGCTTTCAATCTCCCCCTTTTTGGTAATTGATGACAACAAAAGCAAATTTTGAGAAGAATTAAGACTTGGATATACTCCTTGTTTGCAAGTTGTATATCACAATTTTTTGAAAGTTTTGACAATTAAGAACATGGGGAATTTTGCAATTTAGATACTAAAAAGGAAGAACTCCCCCTAAACATGTGCGTCAATTTCTTTTATATAGAAAAAAAAATTGCATGGTCTCTTTTTATAAATTCAAATTGAGCAAGCATGATTATCGCATTATATTACACAGTATTCAAAGGTATGCATAGACAAGTAAATAACATTTAGGACAAGATAAAACCATAGTTCATTACATCATGCAAATAACTAAACATCCATAGAGTTTAAACATCCCATAAGCGTCACATGGTTCATTACACCATACTTTATTACAAAGCCAAAAAGATAGATAAAAGTTTATTTCTGCAAGCTTCATTCTTCTCCTTGCTTCATTTCTCCCCCTTTGGCATCAAGGTACCAAAAAGAAGAGCTAGTCCTGAGCTGCACAAGGAGAAGGAGAGCGACGGCGGTGAAGGCGATGAGAGTAGTGAGCTGGAGAAGACGGACGGGCCACGACACTCTCTAGAGACGAGACACGGTCCCCGAGAGATGAGACAGAGGTGATCAATGTGGCAACCTGTCCTGAAGTCTCAATCTGGCGCTCCTCAAGCCTGAGAATGGCAGAGTAGATCTGGGACAGAGTGACATCGCCCTCGCCCTGAGGAGGAGGATCAGCGGCTGCCTGAGGCTGAGGCTGTCCACGGGGACGAGCAGGAGCAGGGATAGGAGGCTCTGCACGAGGCTTGTAAGGCTTGTGCACGGTGCAAAGTGCTCCTCTGTATCCGGTCTTGTGAATGATCAGGGCCATAATGAATGGTGCAAAGTTGATTCTCCTGGCTCTGTCATTCTTATTAGCATCAATCTCCCGAATGATGAGATCAACCACATCAAACTTCTCACCTCGTATAATGTAGTCAATCACGTTCCAGGCGTGGCCACGGATGGTGTCGTAATTCCCACTCTTTGGATAGATGGTGTGGTTGATGATTCTGTTCACAAGACTAGGAATTGGGAGTAACCCTGCTATTGTTCCTGTCACTCCTCTAACTGCCCGGTCATAATACTCTGTATAAGCAGCAATGGGAAGTGCCGGCTTACTGAACACTTTCTCATAGGCACTGGATTCAGTACCAAGTGCCAACTCAAACTCGTGCTTGGTGCTCTCAAAGACCTGCTGTCCAGTCATCCAACACAAATGCTCATAATTGGGAGAGATGTACAAGGTGGCATAGAACTGCCGTATCATCTCCTCCATGTTGTTGCACTGAAGGGCTACTAGGTGATGGATCCCTGCTTGCTGAAAAAGCTGATATGCACCATCAAACTTGTCAATCTGTGACAAGTGATCACATTCTTGTGATCAGCAAACTTGCACGAAGGGCCATACATTTCCATATAGACTTTCTCTTGGAACCTTGTATGGAACTTCGGGTTCTGGGAGTTGCAGGGGAGAATATACTGACTGCGGCGACGTAAGATAACATAGTCATCACTGGAGATCTTTGAAAGGTCCACTTCTTGATCTTGCGTCGCGGGCATTTCCTCATCTGACGCCTCATACTCCTCACTCTCATGTGAGGCCTCAGATCCGCTCTCGTGGGAGCCCTCAGACTCACTCTCTGAGTCGGAGGCTGGACCCTTGCCCCTATCCTCATGCTCGGGAAGTGCCGCTGAGGAGGATTGACCCTGAGTTCCCACATAGGTCTTGTGGGAAGTTTGCTTCATCCTCGGCATCTTCAAAGACAAATTAAGGTAATCAAGGTATGAGATAGGATATGCGAGGATTAGGTTTGAAATGAAAGTAATGAGTTTCTGCTGTTCCAGGAAAATCGGAAGTACCGATGGCAAAACTGTGGAACTTCCGAAAAAACGGTAGTTCCGGCATTCAAAAATGCGGAACTTCCGAGACCCCGGTAGTTCCGCCCGCTCGGGCGGTAGTTCCGATTTTTCTGAGCATTTCTAGGGCATGTGCAATCTTCAAACTTTTGTGGTATTTCTTGGATTGAATCCAATGCATGCATGTAAAAACATCATAATACCCCAAATAAACTAATTTGCCCGGAGAAATTTCAGCAAAAATTGTCACATTTTCAATTTTAACCTAAACCTAACCTAGGGTTCTTAGAACAAGATAAAGGAGGGTTTTGATCCCATTTACCTTGAGGAGTCAAAGGAGGAGAACCCTAGAAGTGCAGAGATTCACCCAAAATCGAAGATCTCTCCTCGGATTCGAAGATCGGGAGAGGAAGGTGATTTTGGGAGAGAGAGAGTTTGAAGAGAGGAGAGGAAGACAGGAAGTGCTGCGGTTTGGGAGAAGTGAGGAGAGAGAGAGAGGGAAGAGAAACGAATTAAATGGAGGGAGAAACGGTAGAGAGAAGACGGTTACAACGCATTAACTCCCGCAGAAAACGGTAGTTCCGCTGGTAACACGCCCGAACTTCCGATTTTGATCAGAAATCTCGGAAGTACCGCAAAACAACAGTGGTAGTTCCGGTTTTTCTGGAAGGAGCGCAAATACCGCAAGAATAACTGCGGTAGTTCCGGATTTTCTGGAACTTCTCAAGAGAAAAACTTTAGAACTTGAAATAATGCAAATGATCCCTAGTTTTGCACTCAAATAAAGTCATTTAGGATCATTGTGCATCAATTTAGCTGTTGCTAGACTTTGAAACTAGTTTTATAACATAATCAAATTTTTGACCAAGTAAATAGATAATCCATTGAAATTCCACATAAGAGTATCAAATGAGCAGTGATGAATGAAATTTGATTTCAAGCTATATTTGAGTAGTCTATGACATTTATTTCTTTTCTCAATTTGCAAAAACGGCTTTCATCTAGTGGTTTGGTGAAAATGTCCGCTAACTGATCTTCGGTTCGAATGTGGCTAATTTCAATATCTCCCTTGCTAACATGATCTCTCAAGAAATGGTGGCGTATATCTATATGCTTGGTTCTTGAGTGTTGTACGGGATTATTGGATATTTTGACGGCACTATCATTATCACATAAAAGAGGCATTTTGTCAAATTTAATTCCATAGTTCATCAATGTTTGCCTCATCCAAAGTAGTTGAGCACAACAACTACCGGCGGAAACATATTCGGCTTCGGCGGTTGATAGGGCTACGGAGTTTTGTTTCTTGGATGACCAACAAACTAGGGACCTACCTAGTAATTGACAACTACCCGAGGTGCTTTTTCTATCCACTTTGCAACCCGCATAATCGGAATCAAAATATCCAATTAATTCAAATTTTGCACCTTTGGGATACTAAAGCCCTATGCTTGAGGAATGTTTTAAATATCTTAGAATCCTCTTTACGGCCATCAAATGACACTCTTTTGGAGAATCTTGAAACCGTGCACACATGCAAACACTAAACATAATGTCGGGCCTAGATGCGGTAAGATAAAGTAAACTACCAGTCATGGATCTATAAAGCTTTAAATCTACCGACTTACCTCCTTCATTGAGGTCTAAATGCCCGTTTGTTGCCATGGGTGTCTTGATAGGTTTTGCCTCTTCCATCCCGAATTTTATGAGTAGATCCTTCACATACTTCGTTTGACTTATAAATGTCCCATCTTTGTTTTGTTTGATTTGAAGTCCAAGGAAGTAGCTTAGCTCCCCTATCATTGACATCTCAAATTCCCTAGATATCATCTCACCAAATTCTTTGCAAAAATCTTGATTAGTAGAACCAAATATAATATCATCGACATAAATTTGGCATACAAAGAAATCATCACCAATAATTTTTGTGAATAATGTTGTGTCTACCTTTCCAATTTTGAAGCCTTTTGAAACTAGAAAATTGCGAAGGCACTCATACCAAGCTCTAGGAGCTTGCTTTAAGCCATATAGCGCCTTTGAAAGTTTATAAACATGATTAGGATACTTAGCATCTTCAAATCCCGGAGGTTGTTCTACATATACTAATTCGGAAATTGTTCCATTAAGAAATGCAATTTTAACATCCATTTGAAATAATTTAATATCAAAGCATGATGCAAAAGCAAGCAAGATTCTAATTGACTCAAGTCTAGCTACGGGTGCAAACGTTTCATCATAGTCTAAACCCTCTACTTGAGTATAACCTTGAGCAACTAACCTTGCTTTATTTCTTACCACAACTCCGTTCTCATCTTTTTTATTTCGGAAGACCCATTTTGTGCCAATTACGTTGTGCTCCGTGGGTCTTTCCACCAAAGTCCAAACTTAGTTTTGAGCGAAGTTGTTCAACTCTTCATGCATAGAATTTACCCAATCCGGGTCATCTAGTGCTTCATCTACACGTTTAGGCTCAAAAAAAGACATAAAAGAGTAATGTTCACAAAATGAAGCTACTCTAGAGCGAGTTTGTACACCCTTACTCACGTCACCCAATATTTGATCTATTGGATGGTCATTGGCTATTGCATTGTGAATCTTGAAAGTATTTTGCGGTTGATACTTTTCTTCATCTTTTATGACTTGAACATCATTTATTGTAGACGAGGAGAGAGGCTCCACTTGTCTTGATGAGCTTGGAGATGTTTGATCTTCTTTTGGCTTAATGTCTCCAATTTGCATGTTCTCCATTGCTTTGCGAAGACCTTCATCTCCTACATCATCCAAGTTCTCATGCTCTTCTTGAGAGCCGTTAGTCTCATCAAATTGAACATCACAAGACTCTTCTACTAAATCCGAATTTTTGTTAAACACTCTATAAGCTTTACTATTTGAAGAATAACCTAAAAGAAAACCTTCATCACATCGACTTTGAAATTTAGAGAGCCGAACACCCTTTCTTAGAATATAGCATTTGCATCCAAATACTCTAAAATAGGAAATATTCGGTTTTCTTCCTACAAGAAGCTCGTAGGAAGTCTTTTTCAAAAGACGATGCAAATAGAGGCGATTTATGGTATGACAAGCGGTGTTAATAACTTCCGCCCAAAATCTATCGGAAGTATTATATTCATCAAGCATTGTCCTAACCATTTCAATTAATGTACGATTTTTCCTTTCTACCACTCCATTTTGCTCCGGAGTGTAGGTTGTGGAAAGTTCGTGCTTTATTCCAAGTTCATCACAAAAATCTTCAACTTTTGTATTTTTGAACTCAGAACCATTGTCACTTCTAATTTTCTTAATTTTAAAATCAAATTCATTTTGGGCTCTTTTTGAAAAACTTTTGAAAATTCCAGAGGTTTCACTTTTGTCATTTAGGAAGAAGACACATGTGTATCTAGAGTAATCATCCACAATGACTAAACAATAGCTATTACCTCCAATGCTCTTATAGGTTGTTGGCCCAAACAAATCCATGTGTAAGAGCTCTAATGGCCTAGAAGTTGACATGATACTTTTGGAAGGATGAGAATTAGCGACTTGCTTCCCGGCTTGTCAAGCACTACAAAGTCGATTTTTCTCAAACTTCACATCTTTCAAGCCAACCACTAAGTCATGTTTGAAAAGCTTTTTGAGTTGAATCATGCCCACATGACCTAGTCTTCTATGCCATAACCAACCCAAAGAAGTTTTTGCAATTAAACAAGTTTTCAAACAAGACTCATTTGAAGTGAAATCTACTAAATAGAGATTTCCAAATCTAAAGCCTTTGAAAACAAGTTCATTATTATTTTCTTTTGAAATAATTACATTTTCTTTTGAGAATGAGCAAGTTAATCCTAGATCACATAATTGAGTAACGGATAGCAAATTGAAATTTAAAGTCTCTACCAAGGACACATTAGAAATAGAAAGATCGTTTGAGATAGCAATTTTACCCAAACCTAACACCTTTCCTTTGCTATTATCTCCAAATGTGATTTTGTCGTTGCTTCCATTCTCAAAGGTAGTGAACATTTTCTGGTCTCTGGTCATGTGTTGAGTGCAACCGCTATCCAACACCCAATGCCTTCCACCGGTTTTATAGTTCACCTACAAAAGAAAGTAAAGCTCTTTTAGGTACCCAAATTTGTTTGGGTCCTTGGAGGTTAGTAACCAAGGTTCTGGGCACCCAAATGAATTTCTTTTTAGAATCCAAAATCGAGGTGCCAATAAAATGAGCAATAACATTTCCGTTTGTGGTTTTCTAAGCATATAGCATGAATCATATAAACCAATGGAATATGTCCAATATTCCGGCATTTGATGCAAAACTTACCATTCTCTTTTACAAACCTTGGAGGTTTGTATGCCGGTTTCTTACCCTTTTTGGGACATATCCAAGTCCCTCCTTGTTGAAAGAACATCTTTGACCGCTAAGCAACTTATCAAGGGTTTCCTTTCCCTTGTAAGCTCTTTCTAAGATTTTGTTTAATTTTAGCACTTGTTCCTTTAAATTCTTATTTTCATTAGTAAGCACATCATCATGAACAAGAGTTAAAGCATTTCTAGAATCAATACTAGATGAACAAGGCATGGCAAGTAGATTATCACAACATGTAGATATGCTAGATTTTGATTTATCTACACTAGCCATCAAAATGTCATATGATACACCAATGCTAGTACTAGATTTTCTTTGATTTTTATGAACAAACAAATCATGCGATTCTTTTAACTCATTATATGATTCTTGGAGAGATACATGCTCTTTCTTTAAAATCTTGAATTTTGCTTTCTCCTTTCCAAGAAATTCATTCAATTCAATAAGCATATCCATTAAATCATCATATGAGGGCTCATCGTCATCAAGGAGTGTTACCTTCTCTCCTTTAGCCATAAGGCATGTAGGAGTGGAGAATAGCGACGAAGACTCTTTTATAGCAATGCCCACAAGCCCCTTCTTCTTGGGGGATTCGTCCTCGCTTGAGTCTGAGTCGGAATACTCCTCCTCGGAGTCCCATTCACCAATATGGGCTTCGTTCTTGCCATCCTTGTGAAGCTTCTTGAAAAGCTTCTTCTTGCCGTTGTAGTTTTTCTTCTTTGATGACTTCTCCTTGTCATCTTTCTTTGTAGGGCATTGAGAGGCAATGTGCCCCTTCTCATCACATTCATAGCAACGAATGTTGCTATACTTCTTGTTGGAGGAGAAATGCCCCTTCTTGGTCTTCTCATAGCTTGTGCTTCGGATTGAGCGTCTTCTCATGAACTTCTTCATTCTTCTCACTAGAAGGGCCAATTCTTCTTCGGAATCCTTCTCATCATCATCTTCGGATTCTTCACTTATCACCGCTTTAGCCTTGAAAGCGGTAATTTTCTTGCTCTTGGAGGAGGATTGCTCAATGAGCGGTAATTTTCTTGCTCTTGGAGGAGGATTGCTCAATGAGCTCTTCCTTGTCCTTCTTGTATAGCTCGTTGGTGATAAGGTTGCCCAATAATTGAGTTGGTGTCATTCTTGGTAACTCGGGCGAGTTGAGGAAGAGAGTCACCAACATTTCATATTTTTCCGGCAACGCCCTTAGCATTTTCCTTACAATGTCAACATCGGAAAGATTAGTACCAAGGCATTTGAGCTCATTCACGATGTTGTTGAGCCTTGAGTACATCTCATTGATATCCTCATGGGGCAACATCGTGAATGTCTCATACTTGATCCTAAGCCTATGCAACTTTGCTTCCTTAACCGTGGATGTCCCTTCATGTATTTCTGAAAGGGTGGTCCAAATAGCGTGAGCCGTTTCAAGATTGCTCACCCTATTAAACTCATCCGCGTTTAAGGCTCCAAAGAGAGCATTCATGGCTTGGGCATCTAAATGAGTGTTACGCCCGTCTTGTTCCGTTGGGTTCTCGGGATCAAGTGGCATGACGTAACCATCATTTACGATTTTCCAAATATTAGGACTCATGACCTTTAAATAAATTGGGATTCTAATTTTCCAAAAAGCATAATTAGAGCCATCAAAGAAAGGTGCCTTTCCTAGAGCAAATCCCTCGCTAGCCATCCTTTACTCTCTAGACGGTTAAGTCTACAAATGAGAGACCAAGCTCTGATACCACTTGTAAGATCGAGGAGTCCGACTAGAGGGGGGGGTGAATAGGCGATTTAAAAATTTTCTTCTAATACAACCTAACAATTTCAACTCTAACAAGTTTCTTTTGATCAAACAAACAATGTAGCAACTATCACAAGTTAAATTGGCTCAAGTAATCACTAGCACGAAATCAATTAACCTAAGAGCAATTACAATTCAAATCTATGTCAAAGTTTGCTACTCTAAAACTCAAGCAATTAAATGATTCTAATGAAATGAATTGCTTGAAAGTAAATAAGCACAAGAGAGCAAACCACAAGAGACACGATCACTTTTTACCGTGGTGTTCGGAGACTTGCCGGTCTCCCCTAGTCCACGTTGAGGTAAGCCCGAACGAATCGGACCGGCTCCACGAATTGAGCCTAATCACCTCGATCACTATTGGTAGCCCTTTTTCTCTCCGGGTAGGCGAGCTCCAAGCCTTCACAATCTTCCGAGCCTTCTCACAACCTTCTTGAGAAGATCACCGAAACTCCTCCAAGCCGTCTAGGTGCCGGCAAGCACCAAGAGTAATGAACCACAGCGGCTTGATCACACTCTAGTGCCAAATGGATCAAACTAGGATGCAATGCACTAGAAATTTGCTCAACTACCTCAATTTAATGCACAAGAGTGAAAAGGAGGTGTGAGAGGTTGCTCTAAGCTCAAAGATGTTCAATAGGGGTTCAACAACCTGAACAAGTGCTGGTGGGGTCGAATTTATACCCCCACCAACCTCAAATAGCCGTTGCATTAAACAATCCTGAAAAATCAGGGAAATCGGAACTACCGCAGTTATATGGGCGGTACTTCCGGATTTCCACCGCCTGGTCAGAACGGTTATGTCAGAGGATCAGAAGTAACCGTTGGACATTAAATGCGGTACTTCCGCCGTTGTAAGTGCGGTACTTCCGAAAATCCGGAAGTTCCGATATTTCCCTGGTACTTCCGATCTCAGCGAGTTCAAGTTTAACTCTGGGTGCTCTCTGGAATTAAAGTTTCGCTCTAATGTCCGGAACTACCGGTTCAGCAGTAGTTCCGCAGTTCAGCCCGCGGTACTTCCTTTTTTCGAGAGGTTAAGTTTTACTCCGGGCGCTCTCTGGAAGAAACGTTCCACCCGTGAGGCCGATACTTCCGCCCGATCGTAGTTCCGCGCTTTGAACGCCGGTACTTCCGAAAATTCTGACAATGCATGATTTTAATTCAATATTAAATTCTAAATGCATGCATGATCCTAAATTGATCCAAGAGGCACATTAGCATATGATCAAGCATTTCACTATGATCCCTCTTAATAGTACGACATCTATCCTACAATCCGGTCTTCCAACCTTTCTCCAAGACCGGTAAAATTAAAAGAGCCCTAAACTATTTACCTTGTCGCCTTGGAACTCTTTGAATCTTTGTGAAATATTTTATGAGCCTCTTTCTTCGTCATTTGGACTTATCCTTTCAAACACTTAACGCACATACTAGTCCCATGATCACATAATGTCATTAATTACCAAAACCAATATTTTTAGGGGCCTAGATGCTTTCAATCTCCCCTTTTTGGTAATTGATGACAACAAAAGCAAATTTTGAGAAGAATTAATACTTGGATATACTCCTTGTTTGCAAGTTGTATATCTCAATTTTTTGAAAGTTTTGACAATTAAGAACATGGGGAATTTTGCAATTTAGATACTAAAAGGAAGAACTCCCCCTAAACATGTGCGTCAATTTCTTTTATATAGAAAAAAATTGCATGGTCTCTTTTTATAAATTCAAATTGAGCAAGCATGATTATCGCATTATATTACACAGTATTCAAAGGTATGCATAGACAAGTAAATAGCATTTAGGACAAGATAAAACCATAGTTCATTACATCATGCAAATAACTAAACATCCATAGAGTTTAAACATTCCATAAGCATCACATGGTTCATTACACCATACTTTATTACAAAGCCAAAAAGATAGATAAAAGTTTATTTCTGCAAGCTTCATTCTTCTCCTTGCTTCATTTCTCCCCCTTTGGCATCAAGGTACCAAAAAGAAGAGCTAGTCCGGAGCTGCACGAGGAGAAGGAGAGCGACGGCGGTGAAGGCGACGAGAGTAGTGAGCTGGAGAAGACGGACGGGCCACGACACTCTCTAGAGACGAGACACGGTCCCCGAGAGATGAGACAGAGGTGATCAATGTGGCAACCTGTCCTGAAGTCTCAATCTGGCGCTCCTCAAGCCTGAGAATGGCGGAGTAGATCTGGGACAGAGTGACATCGCCCTCGCCCTGAGGAGGAGGATCAGCGGCTGCCTGAAGCTGAGGCTGAGTCCGCTTGATCTGGAAGCCAAGGAAGAAGGTCAACTCACCCATCATGCTCATCTCAAACTCAGTGCTCATGACATCCGAGAACTGTGAAATAAGAGTATGAGAAGAGCCGCCAAAGATGATGTCATCCACATAAATCTGGACGAGCAGAAGGTCATTGTCATGTCTACGAATGAACAAGGTCTTATCCACTTTACCCATCTCAAAACCACGACTCAACAAATAGGACTTAAGCCTCTCATACCAAGCTCTAGGGGCCTGCTTAAGTCCATACAACACTTTGGAAACCTTGAAGACATGGTTTGGGTATTTGGGGTTCTCGAAACCTAGAGGCTGTCTCACATAGTCCTCTTCCCCAATAAACCCATTGAGGAAGGCACTCTTGACATCCATCTGGTAAAGCTTGAAACCCTTAGAAGCCGCGAAAGCAAGCAATATTCTAATGGCCTCAATTCTAGCTATAGGGACAAAGGTCTCCTCAAAATCTAGACCCTCAACCGGGAGAAGCCCTGAGCTACCAGTCTAGCCTTGTTCCGAATGGCAACCCCATCCTCACTTTGCTTGTTTTTGAACACCCACTTAGTCCCAATGATATTGTGACCTCGAGGGGCTCAACAAGCGACCAGACCTTATTTCTCTCGAAATTTTCTAACTCCTCATGCATGGCATGAGAATGGAGACAGAAATGTGACATGCTAGATTTTGAGCATGTGACTCGCTCAAAAAGGTCTCCAATCATCTGCTCGGAAGGATGGTCTTTCTGGATATGTCAGGGAGGTCCAGGATGAGATGAACAAGTGGCCTCTACCTCATGAGATGACGAGGTAGGAACAGAGCCACTAGCTCCGGAGGAAGCAGAAGGCATGGGCTGATCGCCTGGAGGTGCAGTGGAAGAAGGCACCTCAAGGGGAGGATGAGGAACTGGATCGGGTAGACAACCCTCATCTCCATCCTCCTCATTGTCCACAAAGATGGGCTCGGACTGCTCTAAAGAACTTGAGATATCGGGCCTAGTCCCCGGACTGGCCTCGTCAAAGGTCACCTCACAGGTCTCTACCAACTTACTAGACTCGCAATTCCAGACCCTATACGCCCGCGAAGAAGTCGAGTAACCTAGAAAGATACCATCACAAGATCGTGACTCAAACTTGTCTAGGTTCCCAGACTTCAAAATGAAACACGTGCAACCAAACACACGAAAATGAGAGACACTGGGCTTTCACCCATATCTCAGCTCATAGGAAGTGCGATGCAAGTGTGCCCGAAGAAAAACTCTGTTCGAAACATAGCACGTGGTCGCTATAGCCTCAGCCCTAAACTTCCTAGGTGTAGAGTACTCATCAAGCATCATCTTGGCCATCTCGACCAAGGTACGGTTCTTCCTCTCCACGACGCCATTCTGCTGTGGGACGTGCGGAGAAGAGAACTGATGCTCTACACCTGTCTCATCGCAGAACCTCTAAAGTAGGAGTTCTTGAACTCCGTGCCATTGTCACTACGGATCGCTCGTAAGGCACCTTGGAGCTCAACAAAAAGCCTACTAAACAAACCCCGAAAATGGGTAAAAGTCTCATCCTTCGAGGCTAAGAAAAACACCCAAGAGTACCTCGAGAAGTCATCGACCACGACAAGAACATACCACTTCCCTCCTGCTGACTGCACTCGAGCTGGTCCAACTGTGTCCATATGGAGCAGCTGTCCTGGTGCATCGGTCATAGTCACTGTGACCGGAGGGTGAGAAGCGGCAACCATCTTGCTGTGCCGGCATGGAGCGCAAACAACATCTTTGACCACTTTGAGTTTAGGCAGACCAGGAATGAGATCATGGCCGCTAACTCAGGTCAAATGGTCAAATCCAATATGACCAAGTCTCCTATGCCAGAAAGTAAGGTCACAGGACTCAGAAGCAACTAAACACCGGAGAGGATCACCAGAAGACTCAGAAAAATCAGCACGAAAGATCCTCCCATAACGAGAAATCCCGCAAACCAGACTACCCGAAGAATCAAGAATTTTGCAAGCGTTTTTCTTAAAGCTCACCTCAAAACCGTCATCGGTAAGCTGAGAAACAGAAAGCAAATTATGCTACAGTTTACTAACCAAGGCAACATCTTTTAAAATAAAAGACTCATTAACACACACTGTACCTTTGGCGATGACGCGCCCAGACGAAGCGTCTCCGAAGGTGATCATCTCATCACCTGGAGCGCGGGCTAGGGAAGAGAACCAACGAGAGTCTCCGGTCATGTGTCGAGAACACCCGGAGTCAACGAGCCAAACCTCTCTCTTCCCTGCCCGGCGAACCTGAGTCAACGAGAGAGTAAAGTCTCAGTACTGGGTAAATCAAGAGTGATTTTTGCACCCAATAATGAGTAACACGTCGAGTAGAAGAAGTATCCACACACGACTGACCTCTAACTACCCTACGCTCTCCGTCGCTCACCAAGCCAGAAGGTCTGTGAGCAGACCTGAAGCTGTTGTTGGGCTTGACTGCTACGGAGGAGCGAGTCAAGACACCAGCAACATGTAGATCACGCCGCGGGTAGCTATCTCGATGGGGGAAACGAGATCTACCCTCATGACGGCGAATATCATGAGTAGAGGCAAAACGAGGATGAAAATCAGAAACACTAGAAAAGCCAAGTCCTCGATACTGCCTAAAACCCTCAGACTGATCAACCCTAGACCTCGTGTTGGTCTTAGGTGCACTCAAGGTCTAGGGCTGACCCTGAATACTCCTAAGATCGCGAACACAATCTCTCCTCACAATCTTGGCGCGCCTGAAGCATCGCTCGACCAAGTGTCCATCCTTCTGACAGAAGGTGCAATGATACTTCACCTTCTGAGAGGTAGAAGTAGCACGATGAGGCTTTGCCTTCTGAGAGGCGGAAGCAACAGGTGGAATCACCTTGCTGTCAGAAATCCCTTAGACAAAACCCGCTGACTTGAATTGAACTTTCTCAGTTCTGAGCTTGACCTCGATCACACCTGCGGCTATGGGTCTGAGCACGGCAGGTGGATGCTTCCTAATATCCTCAAGAAAATCATATCCTTGACCTTGATTGAATTTGCAAATCTTGGACTGGTCTAGAATAAGATTTAGCTTCTTCTTGCCTCGTACAAACCCCTCACAGTGTTCATAAGATGCTGACACTCTCGAAAGAGATAGGTGCAAGAATAGCAGGGGGAAGGAGAGACAGCAGAAGGTAAGGGAGTAGAAGAAGAACCAGTAGCAGAAGAGTGAATTGCTTGTGCACGCACAGCCGACTCAGAGGGGACAGTCCTACTACTAGCCATTTGGTTCACATTGCTAAGCGTCTCCACCTTACCCTTGGGCTTCTCCCCCATCTCAGCAATCACATCATAATCAGTTGCTGGCTTTACTAGAAGGGCTGGGCCACACTTGCCGTGACCTATCATGGCTTCTGCGACGCGTGCTCGAGGACCAAGGCGAACTCGATCTTTGTGGGCTATCCGCTGCTACTTCAACTGTGGTCGTTTGAGTGCTTCAGCCTCGGACGATCCTTGCTAGAGGACATGAGTCCGTACGGGGCAGAGATGTATCCCGGAAGAGACATTGATCGGCCGACAATGGGTTCTCTCTGGTGTCGTCGATGGGTAAGTGAGCGACCATGTGGTTACGACCTCATGCTTGTGATGAGTAATTGATAAGGCTTCTGAAAAGATTGAGTTTGGTTTGTGCGTTTCGTGCCATGATGGCATTTAACATTTGGCTTAGCCATGAAAAATATGTGAAGCTAACTAAGGACCTTCTAGTAAAGCCAGCAACTGATTATGATGTGATTGCTGAGATGGGGGAGAAGCCCAAGGGTAAGGTAGAGACGCTTAGCTATGTGAACCAAATTGCTAGCAGTAGGAATGTCCCTTCCGAGTCGGCTGTGCATGCACAAGCCATTCGCTCTTCTGCTATTGGTTCTTCTTCTACTCCCTTACCTTCTGCTATCTCTCCTTCCCCCTGCTTTTCTTGCACCTCTCTCTTTCGGGAGTGTCAGTATCTTATGAACACCCTCGAGAGGTTTGTAGGAGGCAAGAAGAAGCTAAATCTTATTCTAGACCAGTCCAAGATTTGCAAATTCAATCAAGGTCAAGGATATGATTTTCTTGAGGATATTAGGAAGCATCCACCTGCCGTGCTCAGACCTATAGCCACAGGTGTGATCGAGGTCGAGCCCAGAACTGAGAAAGTTCAATTCAAGTCAGCGAGCTTTGTCCAAGGGATTTCTGACAGCAAGGTGATTCCACCTGTTGCTTCGGCCTCTCAGAAGGCGAAGCCTCATCGTGCTACTTCTACCTCTCAGAAGGTGAAGTATCATTGCACCTTCTGTCAGAAGGATGGATACTTGATCGAGCGACGCTTCAGGCGCGCCAAGATTGCGCGGAGAGATCATGTTCGCGATCTTAGGAGTATTCAGGGTCAGCCCTAGACCTTGAGTGCACCTAAGACCAACACGAGGTCTAGGGTTGATCACTCTAAGGTTTCTAGGCAGTATCGAGGACTTGGCTTTTCCGATGTTTCTGATTTTTGTCCTCGATTTGCCTCTACTCGTGATATCCGCCGTCCTGAGGGTAGATCTCGTTTGCCCCGTTGAGATAGCTCCCCGCGGCGTGATCAGCATGTTGCTGGTGTCTTGACTCGCTCCTCCGTAGCAGTCAAGCCCAACAACAGCTTCAGGTCTGCACACAGACCGTCTGACTTGTTGAGCGACAGAGAGCGTAAGGTAGCTAGAGGTCAGTCATGTGTGGCTACTTCTTCTACTCGACATGTTACTCAGCATTGGGTGCCAAAATCACTCTTGATTTACGACAGTGCTGAAACTTTACTCTCTCATTGACTCACGTTCGCCGGGCAGGGAAGAGAGAGGTTTGGCTCGTTGACTCCGGGTGTTCTCGACACATGACCGGAGACTCTCGTTGGTTCTCTTCCCTAGCTCGTGCTTCAGGTGATGAGACGATCACCTTCGGAGACGCTTCGTCTAGGCGCGTCATCGCCAAAGGTACAGTGCGCGTTAATGAGTCTTTTATTTTGAAAGATGTTGCCTTGGTTAGTAAGTTGCAGTATAATTTGCTTTCTGTTTCTCAGCTTACCGATGACGGTTTTGAGGTGAGTTTTAAGAAAAACACTTGCAGAATTCTTGATTCTTCGGATAGTCTGGTTTGCGGGATTTCTCGTTATGAGAGGATCTTTCGTGCTGATTTTTCTGAGTCTTCTGGTGATCCTCTCCGGTGTTTAGTTGCGTCTGAGTCCCGTGACCTTACCTTCTGGCATAGGAGACTTGGTCATATTGGATTTGACCATTTGACTCGAGTTAGTGGCCACGATCTCATTCGTGGTCTGCCGTAACTCAAGATGGTCAAAGATATTGTTTGTGCTTCTTGCCGGCACGGCAAGATGGTTGCCGCTTCTCACCCGCCAGTCACAGTGACTATAACCGATGCACCAGGACAGTTGCTCCATATGGACACAGTTGGACCAGCCTGAGTGTAGTTAGCAGGAGGGAAGTGGTATGTTCTTGTCGTGGTCGATGACTTCTCGAGGTACTCTTGGGTGTTTTTCTTAGCCTCGAAGGATGAGACGCTTACACATTTCCGAGGTCTTTTCAGTAGGCTTTCTATTGAGCTCCCGGGTGCCTTACAAGCGATCCGCAGTGACAATGGCACGGAGTTCAAGAATTCCTACTTTGAGAGGTTCTGCGATGAGACAGGTGTAGAGCACCAGTTCTCTTCTCCGCACGTCCCACAGCAGAATGGCGTCGTGGAGAGGAAGAACCGTACCTTGGTCGAGATGGCCAGGACGATGCTTGACGAGTATTCTACACCTAGGAAGTTTTGGGCTGAGGCTATAGCGACCGCATGCCATGTTTCGAACAGAGTTTTTCTGAGGGCTCTTGCATCGCACTTGTTATGAGTTGAGATACGGGCGAAAGCCCAGTGTCTCTCATTTTCGTGTATTTGGTTGCAAGTGTTTCGTTCTGAAGTCCAGAAACCTAAATAAGTTCGAGTCACGATCTTGTGATGGGATGTTTCTAGGTTACTCGACTTCTTCGCGGGGTATAGGGTTTGGAACTGCGAGTCTAGTAAGATGGTAGAGACCTGTGAGGTGACTTTCGACGAGGCTAGTCCGGGGACTAGGCCCGATATATCAAGTTCTTTAGAGCAGTCTGAGCCCATCTTTGTGGATGATGAGGACGTTGGAGTTGAGGGTTGTCTACCCAATCCAGTCTCTCATCCTCCCCTTGAGGTACCTTCTTCCATTGCACCTCTAGGTAATCAGCCCATGCCTTCTGCTTCCTCTGGAGCTAGTGGCTATTGATGAGGACATCACTTCTCCGGATACACACAACACTCCTCCACTTGACATTCAAGGACCAATCACTAGAGCTCGCGCCCGACAATTGAATTTGCAGGTGAGTTCGTTCCTAAGTACTTCTTTTTGTTCATTTGAGAATCGATTGCTACCTAATGATTTAATTATGATTAGAAACCATGGAGAGGACCTGGAAGTACTTGGAGAAGGACTACGAAATGTACAAGTCCAGCAAGGGCGGTTGAATCATGTTGGATACCCAACTCAAGCCGACTTCGAATCCAATTCGGAGTCCAGGACCAGGCCGCACTAAAATGAACGCCCAGATCGCATCCGGACTCTGTTTTGGATGTTCTACATATGTATGGAAATCTAAGAAGACAACCTTTCCAATGGCTCTGGTCCCATGTCAAAATTCCTTCTCAGTCAACGGTAATTGTCGAAACAAGTGGGCATTCAGAATCTATCAGGGTGCTGCGTCACCGTATTTTGGGCCGTTCGGCTTTGTATCGTGTTGGAGCCCATTAGGGCGCATCCAGGGGTTTTGCACGCCCCTCACTCCTTTATATCCAGCCTCCACACCCACCATTAGAGTTGGGGTTTTTCTTAAGAGATTATTCTGCTTAGCAGTTTCGCCGCATGTTCGGTTGAGGAACCCCAACTTGTGAATTTAATATTTATTCGCAATACAGATTGCATCTTTTACTCTCTTGCTCGTGTTCTCGATTCGCTTGCAGGAGATAGCCTTCTTGGCGAGGCCAATCGTGTTCGGCACGGTTGATAACCAACGGAGCAGTGGTGTAGTGATTGCGAGGGGTTCGATCTGTTTTGGTCGGAGCCTTTGGATCATCAACATCGAGATCTCCATAATCGACTTATCTGTACCTCTCGAAAGATCGGGCCATTGCACATCAAGTGGTAATCAGAGCTTTGGGTGTTCCTTCCGGTTCGAGTTTACCCTACCTTTGTTGTTTTCGGTTTCATCCTAGAGTCCAAGAAAAAGCCCTAAAAAATTTGGAGTCATAGGTTGTTTCCTGTCCCAGATCTCGTTTAGCCTTTTGCACAATTTGATTTCAGAGTCCGTAGTGTTGAGTTTGTGTCCTTAGTCGAGTTGTGTTGCTGGTTTAGATCGTGTTTTGTTTCGGGTTGTCTTGCTTCCACTATCTCTCATACAAACCCTAGCCGTCAATTTTGTTTTCCCACCCATATCCCACCCTCTGTTGGAATCATCTGTCGCATCTCGTGATCATCCAGCACCATCCCCCACTTTTCCCCGAGCTTCCGCCCCCAAATTCCACCGATTTCCTCCACCCAATTTCGTTTTCGGCCTCCACAGAAACCATAACTCGGAGGCCCCCCTTCAAACGGCCGTAACTTTTGCATACGGACTCGAAATCAGGCGATTTTTTTTGAAATTGGGTGAAATTAAATTTTGCATCCGAAACTCCCCAACTTTGTGAACTTAATCTTTATTCGCAATTTTAGATTGCATCTTTTACTCTCTTGCTTGTGTTCTCGATTCGCTTGCAGGAGATAGCCTTCTTGGCAAGGTCAATCGTGTTCGGCACGGTTGATAACCAACGGAGCAGTGGTGTAGTGATTGCAAGGGGTTCGATCTGTTTTGGTCGAAGCCTTTGGATCATCAACGTCGAGATCTCCACAATCGACTTATCAGTACCTCTCGGAAGATCGGGCCATCGTCACATCAGCTATGTTCCTACTTCATCAGCTCATGAGGTAGAGGCCACTTCTTCATCTCATCCAGGACCTCCCCAACATATCCAAAAAGACCATCCTTCTGAGCAGATGATTGGAGACCTCTTTGAGCGAGTCACACACTCAAAGTCTGGCATGTCATATTTATATCCCCATTCTGCCTTTGTTGCCTCATTCGAGCCCAAGGACGTTTGTCATGCACTTTCTGATGAGTCTTGGGTCAATGCCATGCATGAGGAGTTAGAAAATTTCGAGAGAAATAAGGTCTGGTCGCTTGTTGAGCCTCCTCAAGGTCACAATATCATTCGGACTAAGTGTGTGTTCAAAAACAAGCAGAGTGAGGACGGGGTTGTTATTCGAAACAAGGCTAGACTGGTAGCTTAGGGCTTCTCCCAGGTTGAGGCTCTAGATTTTGAGGAGACCTTTGCCCCTGTAGCTAGACTTGAGGCCATTAGAATCCTGCTTGCTTTCGCAGCTTCTAAGGGTTTCAAGCTTTACCAGATGGATGTCAAGAGTGCCTTCCTCAATGGGTTTATTGAGGAAGAAGTCTATGTGAGACAGCCTCCAGGTTTCGAGAACCCCAAATACCCAAACCATGTCTACAAGCTTTCCAAAGCTTTGTATAGACTTAAGCAGGCCCCTAGAGCTTGGTATGAGAGGCTTAAGTCCTATCTGTTGAGTCATGATTTTAAGATGGGTAAGGTAGATAAGACCTTGCTCATTCGTAGGCATGGCACTGATCTGCTGCTCGTCCAGATTTATGTGGATGACATAATCTTTGGTGGCTCTTCTCATACTCTTGTTTCACAGTTCTCAGATGTCATGAGCACCGAGTTTGAGATGAGTATGATGGGCGAGTTGACCTTCTTCCTTGGCTTCCAGATCAAGCAAACTCGGGAAGGTACTTTCTTGCATCAGGGCAAGTACACTCGTGACCTCCTGAGACGCTTTGACATGAGTGATGGTAAGCCCGTGTCAACTCCCATGGCGTCCACAGTTTCTCTTGACCCAGATGAGGACGGCGAGCCAGTTGATCAGAAGGAGTATCGCAGCATGATTAGCTCCCTCTTGTACCTCACAGCCTCGAGACCGGACATACACTTCGTTGTGTGTCTTTGTGCTTGGTTTCAGGCTTCTCCTCGCATATCTCACCGCCAGGCGGTGAAGCGCATCCTTCGGTACCTTCGAGCTACCATTGACTATGGTATCTGGTACTCTTCCTCGTCCTGTCTTTCTTTGAAAGCCTACTCGGATGCAGACTTTGTTGGCTGTAGGATAGATAGGAAGAGCACTTCTGGCACCCACCAATTCATTGGTACTTCTCTCGTTTCTTGGTCTTCTAGGAAGCAGTCCGGTGTTGCACAGTCCACCACAGTGGCCGAGTATGTTGCTGCTGCCAGTTGCTGCAGCCAGGTGCTATAGATGGCCTCGACCCTGTGGGATTTTGGGTTATTTATAGACAGTGTACCACTCTTTTGTGATAACACTTTTGCGATTAACATTGCTAAGACCCAGTGCAGCATTCTCGGACCAAGCATATTGATATCCGATATCACTTCCTTAGAGACCATATGGAGAAGGGTGACATAGTGCTCCAGTTTGTGGAGAGTGACCACCAGTTGGCTGATATCTTTATCAAGCCTTTGGATAGCTCTAGGTTTTTAGCTCTACGGGGAGAGCTTAGGGTGGTTTGTCCTTATGGACTGTTGTGAGGGGAGTTTTGTGTTTCATGCTTTATCATGTTTATTATGCTCTTACTCCTTTCTGTTGCATTGCATTTGGGTGCATTTGGGATAGTCCTTCTTGCATAGGTTAGAGTGGTTCTCTTGCCTAGTTGCTTAGACTTCTTCTCTCATCTAGTGATTCTACGATGCTGCTTATTAGCTGTCTCACTTCTCACTAGGTTGAGCTCACTCACTTTTTATAGGTTCTAGCGAGGGTTGGGCCACCCTCGGGTAGACGGGGTACGTGTTTGCTCCTTAGTGTGTTAGATGATCAGCTGATAGTCCTAGAGTCATATGGGGTAGATGAAAGTCAGTCTAAGCCATAGTATTCTCTATATCTTATCTATGCTTTAAGGACTGCCTTTTCTATTTTATTGCCAACTTCTTGTATTTATTGCTTTGGTTCAGGGGGAGTTCATTTGGAAACTTCTGGATCTTAATATTGTCATAACTCAACTTGAACTAAAAGCTGCATCACATGTTGAGGGGGAGCTGGATTTTCTTGCATGTCATTCTGCATTGTAATATAACTACATGGAGCCTTGATTATTATCCTGTTATGACATGTTTACAATGAATTACATCTTGCCACGATTTGAGCTTACTTGCTAGATATATCATGACTTTATATGTGTAGTTTAGTCTTTGCCATAATAGGTTGATTAAAATGATCAACTTGAACTAATTCATGTCATGTTAGCTCTTGAGACTAGTCTCTTTTTAGTTATCCTCTTATGATTCATGCCATGTCAAATAGGCTGAGTTGAGTTTTGAATCTATATTGAGCTTTAGATTGAGTTATGTTAGTTCCTTGATGAAGCATGAGTTAGTACAACCTTTTATGAAAGCAAAAATATCTATTTTGTGCGAAAGAACTGATCTCACCAATTCTTTTTCATGAGACGGCTTGTCATTGCACTTGGCATGAACTCAGAGGGAGTTTTGGTTGACCAAGATCATTTCCTTAAGCTTCTCGCTTGGAGTGGTCGCATAAGGCTTGAGATCTAGCACATGACTAAAAATGTTGATTGGAAACGACCATGAGCTTTAAAAAAACATGTCAATTGTGCTCAATTTGCTAAAATTACCAAACTTACAAGTACTTGAACGAATGTCTCACTCTTGAACTTATAGCACTCTAAAATGATTCAATACTAGCTTCTTGGTTCCACTTAGATTATTGACATGGCCTGCATCATCTTTGGATACCTTTAGCTAGACTATAATCATGGTTGACCTGACTTGCTAAAAATTCGACTAATTTTCAAATTGTGACTTATTTGACTTCGCTTGATTATACATGTCTTGTCATAATCTTGATAGCATACTTGTATGTTATGGCTTGGTGTAATACTCAAATGGTCATTTTGGATAATCTTCATGGCTCTAAGTGCTTAAAATAAACAAACTTCAGCCATTTCATCCAATATCATGCCTTATTCTCTCTTTTGCATCCTTGATGATTTTATTGCCAAAAGGGGGAGAATAGCGGAGAAAAAGCCATTTTCAAGGAAATCTTGGAGCTTTTGAGGAAAACTTTCTCTTTCTATTGTTGCTCCTTTGTCGACATGGTCATAAGCTTCCTTGACTCTTTTTGGACCATGTTTGACTTTCTTTCATTTCCAAACTCAACTTTACGCTTTTTCTGGGTTTGTCAATATACTCATCAAGGGGGAGATTGAGAGACCATGTGGATGCGACCCCATGCTTGTGATGAGTAATTGACGAGTATTCTGGAAAGATTGAGTTTGGTTTGTGCGTTTCGTGCCATGATGGCATTTGGCTCAATCGGGTTTGGTTAGTCGAGCTTGAGGCGTATTATTCTTCCCGATTGGTCATTTGGGCCATTTCATGCTTAAGAACGTTTCATTGGTGCTAATCGTGATTACATGTGTCGAGCAGTGCTATGTAATGTGTTTCTTGTCTGTGATGGCTGCAGGATGTCGAGGCGGAGTCGTGGCGAGGCACGGGATGACCGGACTAGGCACGGGTGGTGCCGAGGTCAGAACGGTCGAGGTGTGTCGAGGACGGCGAGGACTCAAGGTGGTTGCGAGGCTTGGACGGGAAGTAATGCGGAAGCTTCCCAGAAGGTGCAGGAGGGGTGTTTCGGTAAAAGCGCAAAGCTGCACAGGTGGAAGCGGTTTCAGTTTGGATTTAGCGGGTATAATGGGTTGGAGACCCGTTAGCCAAGGCCTATATAAGGAGGGGATGTCTCCTCGTGCATGCATGTCTTTGGAGAGAGGGCTTGATGGCTTGTGAGAGGGATTAGGGTTTGCTTTTAGTCAAATGGCTTTTGGGAGTTTGTTTCCTGCTTTAAGCTTTAGTTGTTGAGAGTAGTTGAGGAGAGGCAGAGGGTTGTGTGGGTGTGCTTTGTCTCCTTCGATGCCTCCCTGAGTGAGTTTCTGTGTGTGAGTGCTCCTCTCCTCTCAAGCATGTAGTGAGGAGGGATTTCTTTGTTCCAATCGCGTATGGGGACACCTATGTAATCATCTTGGTTAAATTTGAGAAGGATTATGTTGGGCTATTTCCATTTCTTGCTCTCTTTGTGATGGATTTCATTTTTGGTCCTGTCTTTGTTCTTTCTCGTTCTTGAGTTGAATCCTTGATCAAATGGCTGGGTCTTGATTACTTGGTGAAGAGAAAACATTCTAGACCCTTTAATGATTCCATTTTCAAGAGCAAGTGAAGGATTCATTAGTTTCTGAATTTTTACTTGCCTTCGTCATTTCCTCCTCTGTTCTTTGAGTTCTAGGGTTTATAAGGAGAAGAAAATGGGATCCCTTGATTCCCTTTGGGAGATGGCCTAAGATTTTTGCTTGTGAGTCCTGAGTTCATTGGTAATCTGTTCGCAAAAAAATCTTGAGCAAAGGATGGATTAATCATGAGCAATTTGGATTTCATCTCTCTCTCCTGTCTATTTTCAGATTTAGTGGAAATCTTAAATTCTTGCTTTTGGATGAATTCTCTTGGTTTCTTAGGCTCCTCTGGTTATTTAGGTTGTAGTCTTGCTATTCTGGGCTGAGAAATCCAGAAGGAAGTCTCAAATTTCTTAGCAATTTGGAGTTCTCAGTTTTTGCCTGAAACTTTCTACTGATGTCTGTTCTGAATCCCGAGGAGCGGTCAGACCGGCCGGTCAGGGGCGGTCAGACCGGCCCCTGAACGGCGGTCAGACCAGCCAGTTAGGGGTGGTCAAACCGGCCTATTAGGGGTGGTCAGACCGGCCTCCTAACGGCGGTCAGACCGGCCTATTAGGGGCGGTCAGACCGGCCTCCTAACGGCGGTCAGACCGGCCGACTAGGTGCAGTCAGATCGCTCTTCTGCTCTTTAGCTGCTTTGACTCCATTTTGGCTTGTCTCTTCTGTGTGTGTTTCTCTTTTGTCTTTGGCGATGTGTTCCAGAGAGTTTAAGTCTTCTTCTTCATAGCTTTTGTAGCTATTGGAGAAGAGACGTTCTGTGGGTACTTTGGGGAAATTTTTTAAATGCACCATTCACCCCCCCCCCCCCTCTGTTGCCAATTTCTATCCAACAAGTTGTTTCTGACCTTAAGGTTTTTTGTCTTCCTTGGTTTCATAGCCATTTTTCCTACTGAGGTGAGAGAAGGGGTTAAGATGATCTGTGTGGGTGAGCCTGACCAGAAAGAAGAAGTGCCCTTAATCCTAGCAGTCACCTCTTAAGAAGACAGGGTTAAAAGACTTAAGGTAGAATAATAACTCTTTTCATCAATTGTATATTTTTCGATCGGTGTGTTATAATACTCTTATGATGTGTAGATAGTCGTGTTGGAGAGTGGTGAGCTCGAAGTGTTAGGAAGTCATACAGAGCATCAGGATCACATCATGGTCCATCGACCACTACTCCAACGTTCTTCCGAGTGCCCCTCCGGCTGCTCCTACGACCGCTCCTGTGACTATTTCGACGATCGTGCAAGCTCCTAAGAGCAAAATCCCCTTGGAGGTAGGCTTCTATTATGACTCTAAGAGTTTTGTTATATCTCTTATAAGGATAACAGAGAAAACACACCGATGGGGGTATATTTCTTGAATGAAGGACTTCATCGTCGAGCTCACTTTGGTCGGTGAAAAGGTGGAAGAAAAGGAAGAGCCATTGATCGGAGCCACTATGATAGTTGAATCAATGGTGATTCCAAGTTCATCGGTCATAGGCTCCGAGGTGGCTATGATCAACCGAATTGAAGCTCTAGTGGACATCCCTCAACTTTCAAGTGCATCGAAGGAAATGACTACTCCAGTAGTTGAGGGAGTTTTGACCTCCGAGGAGGTGGTCGGAGAAATTGCTTTTGATAGCCCCATAGAGGATCCGACTAAGGATAAGCATATCTAGTCAGATGACTTGGAAGGGTCCGACCAGCCCTACAAGTGCAGTATTGGTAAAGTCAGTTGACAAGAAGAAAAAAGGCAAGAGCTTTGGACTATGCTCCAAAGCATTTTAACTTCCAAATGAAAAGGACCAAGCCTGTACTAGTAAAAGTTCATGTAAATTCATACCATTGGATTTTTTGGAGTTTTGAAGTCTTTCTTCCTTTGTGTTCTCCTTTGTTGTTGCAACTCTACTGCTCTGATCAACCTTGATCCAAGTACTCCTCATGAGGAGGCTCCTAAGGAAGGAGCAGTCGAGGCAGCCCTCGAGTGGATGGAGGAATTGTGGGTGGATCTCCCGCTTGATCCATTTGTGGTACAGCATAGCGGATCCAAAGACTATAGGAGGAGGGGAGAGCCTGTTAGTGCATGCCATAGAAGAGAACTGGTAGGGAAATATACTATGACCCATCCTTACCGGCTACTGGTAGCGGGCCGTGTCCCAACGCTGGTCAAGATAATCCCAGGTGTAGTTACCACAACCCTAGTAACGCATGCCCAAGCTCGACCGCTCCTTTGACTTGAAGTATACTTGCATATGTCCCTGCACTAGCAGAGGGGGCGTCTCCCCCATGGGGCGGGTCTTGTGGTGAATGCTCGGTCGGAACGTTGAGATATGGGTTATGGATGGTCTGGTCATGATGCCACACAAAAGCTGTCTCGTTTGGTCTTGTCACTGCGCAAAGCTCTCATTTGGTCATAGATTATGCAAAAGCTTCAGCTATCTATAGTCACTTGTATTGACCATTATGTGTCTTCCATTAGGGATGCGAAAAAACTATTTTGTCCTCACAAAATGCATGCTTGCTAGCGCCAAAGAAGTGGCCGTTTGGCAGCAAGGGAGTGGAGAGTTCAGGCTACAAAAGGCTCTTCCCCTGCATTGTTAATGTCGACAGATTGACACAAAAAAATGAAGTTAAGGTTTGCAAATGAAGTTACAACATGATAGTATTTTTAATCTTAAGACCACTACACACATAACGAGAAGTGGTGCTGCACTTCACTCTGGTGTTCCTACTCATTGGCAGGCACATTGCATCTTCTTGTAGTGTGGACATCAGCTGCGTAGTGCGACTTTCTTGATCTACCATAGCAACATCTACATTCGTCTATCGGGTGGGCTCAATGTGCAGTGTGCAATATTTTGGTTCTACCTCCGTAACTTCGGCCACTTCGTCCTCTTGATGAACCACGCATTGTGCGCCCAAGCTGCTCCCACCAATCAGACCTCCTGTGACTCCCTTCAGACATGGTTGCACGAGTAGCACACACTTGTAACAACGTCGCCGGCAGTCTTCCACAAAGCCCTTCCATGCAACTGTGTGCATCAGTCTCCTCAACTCCCATTGAATGTGCATGGTAGACCGACTCCAAAGCCCATGTAGAATGACATTGCACACCTTGGGATCCAAGGAGAAGCTGCGTGTGAGCCATTGTAGGATATCTCCGATTAGAGCATTCTCCGCGTCCGGGCGTACCATATTAACTTGCGGGAAACCGCTCAGGTCAATATCATATGGACCTTCACGAATGGCACCAATACCGTAATTCACTTTTAATGTTGTGAGTTCGGACATGACTAATTTCTCACTACAAATATTAGCATTTGTCAACATGCATTCACTAAATACGTGCTAAACAAATAAGTAGCTACATGTTGCCCATATTCGGATGAGCATAAGAACGAATGAGGCTATTACCTTCGCACGAGACATTTTCTCCTTATCAACGAGCTTCCTTCATCTTCCTCTCTAACCTCATGAGCTCCTCTCCTCTTCTTCTCTCCTTCTCCCGAGCTCCTCTCCTCTACTTCTCCCCCTCTTGTGACCTTCTTTCCCTTTCCTTCTCTCCCTCTCCCAAGCTTCTCTGCTTATCCTCCTCTCACGACCTTCTCCCCCTCTTCACTACCCCTCTCCTTCTCTCCCTCTTTTTCTCCTCTCTCAGGCTCCTCTCATTCTCTCCCTCTTTTTTTCTCCTCTCTCAAGCTCCTCTTATTCTCTTCTAAGAGAAATGGTGAGAGAGACTGTGAGGGGGTCGGGTCAAAAGGAGCTGATAGCAAGTAGTCGCTCCACGATTGGATGACATGGGCTAGTCGCCCAACGGTTGGGCGACTATAAGACCATGTCGCCCCACGGTTGGGCGACTTGGTCATGTGTCACCCAACGGTTGGGCGACTAGCTCATGTCGCCTAACCATGGAGCAGCAGATGGCTATTTCTGTAAAATAAAAAATGCAGGTATATTACTATAATTCAGAATAAAAAATTGATTATTTAAAAACAATTCGTGGTAGCTAAGAGTACATCACTCACTACTTAGCGCTAACAAGTTTCATATGTGGAATATTCAAGTTTGACAATTTTGATGTGTGGGATCATACTGAAGTACTATAGTACATTAGGGCGAACCCACCTGTGTTCTTCGGTATTCAGCCCAACAATTAAAAATTTTGACAAAAAATCTAGTATATAATAGATATAATACATACATACATACACACACACACACTTAATTAGTTAGGTCATATATGTGATATTTGTACCCCATCATTAGCCTAATTCCACCTTACTTTCCTAATCTCTCAATAGCCCACACGACTACATGAGCATCATGGCGAGGACGGGCTGGGTCTGGCACTTCGTGGCAATGGCCAGTGGGAGCTGCGCTGTGGCGGCAACGAGTAGGATAGGGCATGTTGCAGAGGTAGTAGCTAGCAGGTGCATCTCGACCCCAGTATCTTGCTAATTAATGTAGGTTAAGATCGACTACATTTCTTAAACATTATTGTTGTGGTTACATGCCAAATAGTAGTTACCGAAGTTTCAAGAGATTTTAGAAGGACACCTAGAGCCTAAGACTAAAAGGGGAACGACGAGAACGTATGTGCAATGCTTAATCCTAACTCAAGCCTTTTTCTTACACCATATGTCCTCTCCTCCCATGATGTCTTAAGGGTTATATTTATAGCCATGGAAGAAGGTGTTTATAGAAATGCCCCCTTAGGGTCTTAACTAGTGGGGGGGAACATGTAATTTCCTTGATATGGCCATAGTGGGCCTGTCTTTTAGTTATATGCATAATTGGGCTTTGCCTTGTGGGTTGGTTGGGTCAAGGTGGGGGCCACTCCCCTAACAGTAGCCTCTTATGGTCAAGGGCTTCGCAACTGCTAGGTTGAAACCATGTCCTTCGCACTTTGGCCCCCTCCATCCCCTCAACCCACTGTTGTGATCCTTGAAATGATGTACACTTTGTGCTATGCTGGTAGCTGTATGTTGATTCCTTCGGGCTGCCTCTGGGGAATTTGCCTAGATCCTGTGCTGTGGCATCCGCTTACCAGTCGGCCTCCCCCGGTGGCCCGCTTCATTTGACGCATTTGTTTTCCGGTCGAGCTTCACGCTTCTACCAGACCCGTGCCATCCTCATGCCAGAGGTCTCCCCGATGCTACATCTTTGGTTCGGTTTAGGTCCCATAGTCCCATAAGTCCGAACATCTCTTTCCCGAGGTCCAGTTCGTGCATTCCATCTCTTTCCATGTGTCCTACCACCTGGGTTACCGTGCCGGCCTCATATGCCGGCCCTGAGCATGCACCGCTGGCTTCATACACGTGGTGATGATCTAGCCATGAGAATTACAGAGGCACATGTTCCTCTTCAAAAGGCTTGCTGATATTAATGCATACAACATTTTACATTCTTTTCATTCTTCGTACCACTACATCCTACTCCTCCTCATTCCCACTGTTCTTGCTCATCGCCACACCTTCACTTGTGCCTTGAGGTTGTGGCTGCCGCCTACCTGTGCTTGCCCCTGCCATCGCCAACATGACTTGAGGAAGCCAACACGTTGGCCGCTCAGATGCGGGTGCCACATCGTCAAGTTGTGGCGGTGGCGCTCACAACAGTAGGCCCGTTGAGGATTCACGGTTCGAGCTCCCAGTCGGGAAGCGCTGGAGGGGGTCTGAGCATGTCAATTCATTTGTGAACACATTCGACCACTCGCTGGTGATGGACGAACGCTTGGATGTGCTCATGCAGGAGACAAGGTCTCATATTGGTAGATCATTCGTTTACCGGACATAGAGGAGGTGGTTCCCCATCAAGGGATGGTGAGACCCTAGTCTTCACTACCTACATTGATGCCAGTCTTCGTGTTTTGTTTGCTCACTTTGTGGATGACGTGCTCTAGTCATAAGACTTGGAGCTTCCACTGTTGACCAAGAATGTCATTGCTTGGTTAGCGGTCTTCTTGTGGGTGGCCCGGTTGTAGACCACGGTGCCAAGTGCGGTGCTCTTTGTGTCCCTACATGATGCCCACTATCAACCGAAGTGGGTGGCTGATTGGGTGCGGAGGTGAGTTGCGGTTCATCATTGTGTCCTACAATTACTTCTCAAAATGGGTGGAGGCACAACCCCTCACCATGATCACATCGGCGGCAGGTCAAAAGTTCCCCTAGCAAAACTTAACATGCCAGTTCGAAGTCCCCAGGGAAGTCACTAGGGACAACGAATTGCAGTTCGATGCGGCAAGATTCCAGGGATTTTACGAACACATGGGCATCAAGGTATGCTATGCCTCTATGGGCTAGTCGCAATCCAATAGGGATGTCAAACGTGTGAATGGCACCATCTCGGATGAAATAAAGAAGTGGTTGGATAAGTTACCCAAGGTCCTCTGGTCCATGTGCACCGTGACCATGCGCCCTACTAGATTCACCCCATTTAGACTACTCTTTGGTGATAAGGCCATGACGCCTGAAGATTTAAAAGCAAAGTCCCACTGCACGCAGTCACATTCACCCCCGGCAGAATAGGAGCCGTCACTAGAGCTCACCAATGAAACTAGACTCTAGGCAGCCAACAACATTGTGAGGTCTGTAGGGTTGACTGCGGGTTCCTACAACATAAAGGTCAAGGTGCGTTAACTTGCGGTAGGGGACCTCGTCCTCAAGAAGGCTATATAGGCCACCACCACGAGCAAGCTAGAGTCAAAGTGCGAAGGCCCGTACATCATCATGAACTCATTCAGAGCAGGCTCCTATCGTCTTTCCACCCTTGAAAGTAAACCGCTAAAGCAAACTTGGAATGGCGACCTCCTACGTCGCTACTACGCTTAGAAGCGCGAAGGTTGATGATAAATGTGTCATATAGAGGCATCCCAAATCACCGCCTCAGTGCCGTACTTGTAAGAATCTAATGTAAAACTACTTGCGCAAACTGGGTTCAATGAAGTTGTTTCCCCAAAAAGAAATGAATCCATTAAGGGTTGCCCTCGTACTCCACAAAGTCTAAGTGAAGGTGCGGAAGTCATCGCACCAGGTGCAGAGACCATCGCATCCCGCACTACTCTACAAAATCAAAATCAATGTTGAGAGGCCAGCGCACCTCGGTGTACTCTATGGAGTCTAAACGTAGGTGCGGAGGCCATTGCACCTGGCGCTACTCTACGGAGAATAAATCAATGCCGAGAGGCTAGCATGCCCCAACGTACTCTACAGAGTCTAAATGAAGGTGCATAGGCCATTGCGCCCTGCACTACTCTACAGAGTCTAAATCAACGCTGAGAGACCAACGTGCCCCGGCGTACCCTATGTAGTCTAAACGAAGGTACAGAGGCCATCACACCACTTACCACTCTACAAAATCAAAAGGACCACCCATGGACATTACGCCCCTGCCCATGCTAAGGACCATCTTCGATGACACTCATTCGAAGAGTGGGGGATGGAGCGTGTGCAAAATTATCGAGTCTACCACCATCATCGACGACGCTCATTGGAAGGGTGGGGATGGAGCATGCGTGAACCAATATGGAGTCTACTATCGTCTTTGATGGCGCTTGTTTGAAGTGTGGAGGACTTAGCACACATGAACCTATCACATCTACTGCCATCTTTAATGGCGCTAGTTTTGAAGGGTAGGGAATGGAGCATGCATGGACGTATCAAGTCTACCCACCGCCTTCGACGATGTTGGTTTGAAGGGTAGGGGACAAAGCGCATGTGAACCTATATGGAGTCTACCTCTAACTTCGAAGATGCTCATTCGAAGAGCGGAGGACAGAGCCTACGAACCTACCGAGTCTACTGTCGTCTTCGACAATGCTCGTTCAAAGGGTGGGGCACAGAGCATGCGTGAACCTATACAAAGTCTACCACCGTCTTCGATGATGCTCGTTCAAAGGGTGGGGGATGGTGCATGTGTGAACCTATCGAGTCTACCGTCTTCTTCGATGACGCTCATTCAAAGGGTGGGGATGGAGCATGTGCAAACAAATATGGTGTCTACCACTGTCTTTAACGATGCTCATTTAAAAGGTGGGAGATGGTGTGTGCACAAACCTATCGAGTCTACCGATGTCTTTGATGATGCTCGTTCAAAGGTGGGTGATGGAGTGCATGCAAAACTTTCAAGTCTACACGTCTTCAATGATACTTGCTCGAAGAGTGGGGGATGGAGCCCACACAACTAGTACGAAGTCTATCACCATCTTTGATGATGCTCGTTCGACGGTTGGGGCATGGAGCGTTCGCGATCCTGTCGATTCTATCGCCTTCTTCGACGATGCTTGTTCGAAAGGTGGGGAATGGAGCGTGTGAACCTATGTTGTCTCGAATGAACCTGCTAGCTCTACTATGTGTGTGAGGCTATGCTAAACCATTGACAAGATGCAAAGGCTACTAGAAACTTGACTGAATGAAAAGAAGAAGAATGAAGAAGACACAAGGTTTGGACAGTATAGGTTAATCGCCCTTGTTGGAGTTCTTTATCTTTATATCCTCGATGGGATGAACATGTGTCTGAGGCTAATAGCTTGCCCAAATTGAAACAAGTCTTCATGTTGATCCCAACAGCGGAGTGCACATAGGAGTAAGCGCTACGCGAATTGAAAATAGAGATAGTAATGACATAAGCAAACAAAGTACACACAAAATACACGAACAATATAAGTCATTCTTTGCCAAAATAGGCCAAAACAACGCAAGGACGAGGGGAACCTACCCCATCAAATAATAGAAAAAACAACAAAGGCACAAAAATTTTACATACATGACACCCTACAACTTACATGATACGTAGTAGGAGAGAGGTGGTTCAACAGTTTCACACCTATCGATCTCCTGCCTAGTCGGTGGACGGGGCTGCACTAGGTCCAGTCCATCGGGGAACCACTGCCCAGCGATGAAACAACATCGGTGGGGCTACTAAGCGCCCAACAAAGCAAGATTTCCATCGCATCCTCACCAACATAAGCTTAAATTTGTTCATGGTCGCACATGCTTCCGCATCACATGAATGGCACTCATCATCATCCTGGCTCCGGGAGGCAGATCTAGCTGGGGGTCCACCAACTCAACCACATGACCACAGTTGCGAATATGAAGCATCCCTAGGAGCAACTTCTGTCAGACCCAGATTTTATAATCCGGAGGTCTACTGTGTTTAGCTGCACTTTTCCCTGGATCAGTAGATAGTGCCCACAGTTACAGTAATGACATCAAATTACATATCATGCGGAAGCCTAAATAAAATAGTAGACTTACTCATGGGCCGATTAGGCCAAAATCAATAAATTACAGCAGCGGAACGAAGTTCACAGGTGGGACCTTCAGGACATGCCCACAGGCAGCCAAACTGGAGGTTCGCGACCTAATTCTTGCCATTTTCATCTTCTTCACCATCTTGCCTATGTGTATTGCTGAAGCGTAGAGACTTGACTCCTGATTCTGGAATATTTGTGAGAGCAAGAGTGAGCACAAACCACCGTGCTCCACGAGCCAATACACAGAATGCAATTAGATAGTATGCATGGCTTATCAAAGGAAGGCTCGGGTTATTTTATTTGCCATAAATCGCATTTGAAATATAATACATAAAAACCTTCGGAGACCTAGCAGTTTGAACTAAATCATATTGTGTGAAAGAATGCAATATCCATAATAGTGATCTAGATTTCCATCCCACCGTTACATGGCATCTGCACCACAATGCTTATCTTTCAGCGTTATAACTGCTTACAATACCACTGGGACGACACCCAGGACAATCCAAACTTGGGCTTTTCCACGGCCCTTCACTTTTCCAATCCCACCCATAAAGTTTTTGAAATAGAACTATATCTGGTTAAGTTCCCATGTCTGCCCTTGACCGTGGGCACGGCTATTCGAATAGTTTTTGACTCTGCAGAGTTTGTACACTTTCACCACAAGAGACAATCAACTCGTTTCCCCACACGATTCCTTAGCCATGTGGTTGAGCAGACCATCACAGTGACTGTTTCAAATATCTAGCCCCTTTGTCATCTACCTTATGGGCTTCTCCCACTTGCGGTGGGTCTCATCTATGCACGGGATGTTCCCCACAGTCACTAACGCAGCCGGGCTCCACTTCCCGCCAACGTTAGAACAGCTGGGCAATTTCACCCTCCACTTGGTATCCCTTTAGGCCTTCTCTTGCCCTTGCGTATCCACTTCTATCCACTATCAGTGAGATGAGTCCGGGAGTTTCGATAAATTTACTTAGCCAAGTTGCACTTTGCAGACTTGTGGTTATACTGTTTTACACAGGAGGTCATGACAAGATTCAGTCCCTTAGTGGTATCTGGACGGTTCTACCACTAACCCTTTTGTGCTTCCACTGTACCACATACTCACACCCTCGAACCATCCGCCCAGATATTTAAGCAAGCTGGGGTTTTTGGAGAGCATAAAATAACCTTGTCAAATTATACCAGTCATTCCCACCATGACTGTCCAAATCAGTTTCTCATGATTAAAAGTGATGCTTGGGGCATTTTATTGCCCCGGGTTTCTAAGCAGTGCTAAGCATAGCATATAATTAAAGACTTATTTTCGAAAGCTAACCATTATAATTTTTCCACTAGGGTGACAAGGCTCACATATGCAATATTCCAAAGAGGGGGGTAATAATAAGCAAGTTGAACTATGGGCATATAATTAAAGTTCTCAAATCAAACATATATTTGCACATAAGATAACAACATGCAATTTGATATTTAAACAAAAGTAATTTTGCATAAAATGTAGATTCAAAATGATCAAAGTATTGACTCGCCTGGCGCGGTTTTACCGCGGTCTTGAGCTCACGCAATGCTCTCTCTGAGCTTTTGGTCTCCATCTTCACTTCGAGCTTAGTCTCGCTTGATCCATTGAATCTTCACAACTTCTAAGTTCTAATTACATGGCAAATGACTGAATCCAAATAAAAGCAAATAACTCAAAAAGATCCAAATAAATCCGAATAAACTCAATTTAGTGTTTATCATGAGTTAATGGGTGATTTGGGTCATTTAAGGTAAGGTCGATGGTAGAATACGATGACTTGATCTTTTTATTAACAATTTGTTTTATTATTTTGGTATTTATCAAGGAAGTTCCATGATGAATGGTGTATTTTGTCGAGTGCTAATGTTCAGGGCATATGATATATGTGTATATCAGTAATGTTTTGCAAATTTTAGCTTACAGAGTTAATCGTAGGGGCTATGTTTATAGTATTTTTGTGGTATGATATTTATGCACCTCCATTTATTACTAGGCTAAGTTTAATTTGAATTAGGGTCTATTTATACGAGTCCCAGCTTGCTATATATACAGTTATGCTTAATGTTACTATACACTAAAGCTAGTGTTAAGATTTAGCTAATGGCACTATTTTTATCCTGCTTGCTATATATCCTTTATTATTGCTTTTAATTAGTATTGATCTTATTTAGTATTTTAATCCCTTGAATTCATCTAGGCAAATCGCATTAATTATTCAATATGTGATAAACTAGCCCAAATACTAGTGGCTTTATACCTCAAATAGTCCAAAATAGTTGTCTTGATTGCTTAGGGCCTAGAGATAATGATTTAAAGTCTAAATCATGCTATGGTCAACCCTACGAGATCCACTAATATACAATGGTGAGAGACATGTGGAGGTATCCCCGTGTGTGTGATGAGTAATTGACATCGGTTTAGGAAAGTCGAGTTTGGACTGTGTGGTTCAGACCATGTCGTTGCATAGTGCAATCGACTTCGGTCGGACTGGTCAAACCTGGTCAAAGTGTTTAGGATGCATATTCTGTTGTTTTGACAAGTTTGGGCTATTTCATGCTTAATGTGATGCATTGATGCTATTTATGCTTTCATGATCGAGTGGTGCTATGTGATGTGTTTCTTGTCTGTGATGGCTACAGGACGTCGAGGCGGAGTCGTGGCGAGACACGAGGTGACCGGACTAGACACAGGCGGTGTCGAGGTCAAAATGGTCGGATGTGTCGAAGACGGCGGAGACTCGAGGTGGTTGCGAGGCTTGGACGACAGGCATGCGGAAGCTTTCCCGGAAGGTGCAGGAGGGGCGAATTGGTAATTTCACGAGGCTTCACAAGCGGGAGCGGGTTCCGTTCGGGATTTAGCGGCATAACGGTGTTGGAGGCTCGTTAACCGAGGCCTATATAAGGAGGGTTGTTCTCCTTGTGTAGGTAAGGATTTTAGGGTTTGAGAGGTGCTTTTAGGGTTTTGCTTTAGTCAAAATGGCCTTTGGAGAGGTGGTTTTGGCTTTAGGCTTTAGTTGGTGAGGCTTTAGTAGTTGAGAGCAGGAGAGGCAAAGGTGTGTCTGTGCTCAAGTCTCCATCGTAGTCTCCTCCCTGTGTGTTCTTCATGTGTATGAGAGCTTGAGAGAAGGAGAGGAGGAGTTGATGTCCATGTAATCCTTCCTTTGAATGTACATGCGTATGGGGACGTCTCTGTGATCCTCAATATCAATATGAGATGGCTTTGTTTGAGTTTGATTGAGTCTCTAGCTCTCTGTTGTTCTTTTATCCTTCGATGCTCTTTTGAGTGATTCTTGAGTTTTTGTGTTTTGGCTCGATTCTTGCTGAAGAGTGGCAAAATGGGTTGCTCCGTGATGGAATTGCATTTCTAGACCCTTTGGTCATCTGTTCCATGAGCAATGTTGATCAATTTGCAAGAATCATCTTTTTCCCTCCCTCTTGTGTTCATGTTCTTGTTTCTAGGGTTTTGGTGTAGTTCGTGTTTCCCTTCATGAGATGGCATGAAACTTGGCATGTTAAGTCCAGAGGCTATTAAGTAGCCATCCTCAAAGTTTCATAGCCAAAGGATCAAAGTTTGGAGAGGAATTTGGGTTTTGGTTCTGTTCGTGCAATGATTTCAGATTTTTGTCATAATCTGAAATTCTTGGTTTTTAGTTAGATTCTTTTGTTTACCCAAGTGCCTCAGGCTGTTTTGGTCCTTGTATTACCATTCTGGGCTGAATAGAGCAAGGGAAAACCAAGAATTGTTCTGCTATTTGAAGTCTCCAGAGTCTGCAATATGTTTTCAGCCCCTGCTGTGCTCTGAAACCGTCGGGCGGTCTGACCGGCTTGTAATGAGCGGTCTGACCGGTTGGTTGCCGCGGTCAGACCAGCCTAGGGAGAGCGGTCTGACCGGCCTGTTATGTACGGTCTGACCGGCCCCCCCCCCCTTTTTGCCTTCTGTGCTGATTTTGCTTGCCTTGTTCTTTTCAGTTAGTTCTTGTCTAAATTTTCCTCTCTGTTAGTATAGGGCTTCAGTGACCCTTTGAACTCAGCTTCATAGCTGTCGTAGCTACTGAAGAGGAGTTTCTTTCGGGGATTCTTTTGAGGGCAAGTTTTATTTGAACGACATTCACCCCCCCCCCCTCTGTCGCCATTTCGGTCCAACAAATGGCCTAGGTCTTATTTCTTTAGACCACCCTCACTTGCTAAGTCCTCATTTTAATATCTGCCATTTAGCAAAAGCCTATCATTAAGGTTTATTTTGTGGCATGATAATTATTAGGACATATATGTTTATATTTTAATTAAGGTTAGTCTCTGTTAAATTTGGATATTTAATCACAATCATAATGCCTTTATCAATATCTTTACTTAATAATAAATCTTTTAAATAACTATTCAAACCATATAATTAGTCATATATGAACTATTTCAAATTTAAATCTTCAAATATTCTCATTTATACCCTAATTAAACTTTACTAGCCTTCCTGGATTTATCCCTAGACTCTCCCTAAATTTTTCTTAGTTATTTTCTATTTGGAATGGTTTAGGAAAAGAAAAAGAAAAATATATGGCCTAATATGGCCGAAGCAGACTCGAACCTGGGACCTCTCGGGAATCTGCTCTCTAATGTGTGCTTAGTTAACCAGCTGGGCGTTGGGTGTTTCCTGCCCAGAGGAGGGGGAGTGAGTTAGTAATAGTGACACATGAGAAGGGCAAAGTAGGGGAACTATTGGCGCCACTGGGCTGCGGCGGCGCCGGCGAAGGGCGGCCGGGGAGGTCGCGGTACCAGGCAAAACAGGTTGTGCGGAGCACGGGGAAGCTAGGTGTGGCGGTGATTTGTCCGGAGCAGTGGCGAGGCGGATGGGCTACGGTGCGAGGCGGCGGCGGCGGAGGTGGAAAGGGAGCGACGGCGCCGGAGGGGAGGAGGAGGGAATTCGGGCGTGCGTGAGCTGGAGAGGGGTATGGAGATCTCATCGGAAGCAGCGTCAGGGCCGGAGAGGGGCTGAGGTGGGCGGCGGCGGTGGAGATGGTGGCGGCGGCCGGAAATTGGGGAAGAAAGGGGAAGGAAGGGGAAACGGTGCTGCACAAAAGGGAGAAGAATGCCCGAGGGGTTTTTGTAGCCGCAGAGGGGCGGAAGAGGCGCGGTGGCGGAAGGACTGGTCGGTGGCGGGAGACCGGGCGGTGGGGCGGACCACCGGGCAAAACCCGGCGCGGGGCTCGGGGCGGCGCATGGCAGGAGCGGTGCAGGGCTCGGCGTGTGGAGGGGACGTGAGCGCAGGCTGCTGCGGCGGGAGCTGGCGCCGATGGGACTGCGGTGGGGGCCACGGTGACACGCGCGCGTGGAGAGGCGGGCTGTCCGAGCGGTGGAGCTTTGGCCCTGTCGGGCGCCGCGTGAAGGAGGAGGAAGACAGGGGAGTGGGTGGCCGGCTGGGCTGGCTGGTGGGGAAGCAGAGTGAGGGGGTTGGGCTGGGCCGACTGGCCTGGTCTGACCTCCATTGCTTTATTTTTATTTTTGTTTTGTTTTGTTTATTTATTGTATGTATATACATATGTGTGTGTGTGTGTGTGGGTATATATATATATGTAATTTCGTACATTGTTTTTTGCTGGCTTATCTCATTTTGCATATGGTATTTCCTATATTGCTAAACTCCTACTTGCACCATTTGTATATACATATAATATACATATATATATACATATGTATGTATTGCGTTTGTATGTTTATTCTTTCACTTTTATTGCTTTTTATGCTATTATTTTCAAAAGGGGATTTTTATATTTTTCACTCGGGTTTCTCTCTCCTTATGCTGGATTTTCTTTTCAGCTTTGAATTCAAAAATACAAATTTCTTTTGCTTCCATATTTTATGCTTAGCTTATTCATGTTGTTTTTATTTTCTAGTAATGTCTTCAATGTTTGGAACCTTTACCAAGATTTAGGGAAGTCCCAAGGAAATTCAAAATTTTAAGAAATACATTGCCAAATAATTCAAAAGCTCCACATTTTCAAACTTAAAATTTTTGGGGTGTTACAACTTCACAGTCACCTCGGAACATTGGTTGCCATAGGCCCGTGCGGCATTTAGGGTGAGTACGAAGGCATCGTGTATGTGACGGATGCTGCTGATGAGGTCAGAGGTCCTACGAGCCATGCGACCACACAAGGACCGAGACGGCCAGCTTGCCGATCGTCCCCTCCAACAATTCCATTACCCCGCAACCTTCACTGCCAACTGAGCCTTCTGCTGCTCGAGGCTAGCGATCCGCTGCAGGAAGTTGTGCCTCTTCTCCGTCGCCCATGCACTGGCCTCCAATGCTATAGCCTTTGTGTCGGAGATGGCTTCACTGCCTCCATCTCAAGGAAGCAAATCCGATCTGCTCACTCAGTCGTGAGTGCCAAGGCCTCCTCCTTGGCTCTCCAAGCGACCCTGAGCTATTCCTGCATGCTTACGACCTCACGGTGGATTGTTGTCTACAGCGTGCGTGATAGAGCCATTGTCTAATTAAAACGTCACAAAATGAAGCAGCGAAACCAAAACAAAGAGAGAAAGGACTTGCAGAAGACGTACCTTTGCCTCATGGGCCTTAAGTGCGCCAAAAAGCCAGTCCAATTCACAAGACTGCATCACCCTCTGATCCAGCTAGGCATTAGCGTAGTCCATGGCAGCTCACATGGCGCAAAGCACATCCAATCGGGGAATAAAATCGCCTAGTGAGAGAATCGATGAGAGTTGCACCCCGAAATGTCCACTGGGGCCAAGCAAGAAGCCTTCTTGGCAAGCACTATAGGGATGCTGCTCTGAGCCGCCTCATCACTCAGCATCCACACGGTCATCGCCGGAGAAGGAGTGATTGTTGAGGGTGACAATGTCAGCGAACATAGCGGAGATAGCCACGTGAAGTCCCGGGAACCGAAGGAATGGCTCAAACCTGCAACAGAGCCGCCAGGGATGTGAACGAGTGTCAGATCATCGTCAGGATGCACAGGGCTTCACGTCGAGGGACTCCAAGGAACGAAGTCCGCACCTTCGTGGCGTGGACTCGGTGGTGGAGCTCTCCTCCACCAAGTCCAAGGCCCCCATGTAGCGTGTTGCCTCTCAGCAACCCTCGAAGCATGTTCATCTCGCGTAGTTGGCTAGGAGGTGCACGCCATGCCTATCGTGCTGCCACACCCAGCAAGGCAACAACCGGTCACTGAAGAATGAGAGAAATTAGTGCTGCCGCCACCCTTACCTGCCATCTCGCTGTGGTCTTGCCTGGTCCCCAATGCCTCGCGCCCTCACCGGTCGAAGGAAGCTTAGACCCACCCCATTAGTATTTACTTTTGCTTTAAATTTTTCTCAATTCTTCCAATTTATTTTAAGAACAGAGGCTAAATTTATAAGTTAGGGTTTCAATGTGACGATTTTCTGTTGATTTTTTGTCAAATTGTGATCATGATCATATGCTCTTATTGGACCAAGTTTTGGATTTAACTATAATGTCAAGTAAGTATTTTTCACTATATTGCTCTTGAACTGTTTAACATATCAATATCTAATTGAGTTTTCAATTAATTGGGTGATGATTTCATGAGTGATAGCCTTGTTTGCTATGTGGAGAAACAAGAATGCAAGAAAGTTACCAATTATGTTGCGGTCCATCGATTTATGAACTTGGAAGAATGTAAATACTAAGAGATAATGCATTTACTTTCATTCGATCATTCTACTATTTTTTTACTTAAAAATTTTAAGTAATTTTGTTCCTTTTTAAAGGTCATTGGGGTCGGATTATGTATTTTTCCAATATTGACTAACTATTATCTATGGTTTCACATTTATTTCCTTTAATTTGCTGTAATTAACCAATATTTTAGCAGGGTTCTTCATTTGGTAAGTATTTTGATCGTTACTTTTTTGTTATCATATATTGCTATCAATTATGTTAAATTATTGATACTAAAAATTACCGTATACATTAATATTTAGCATAATATTATTTAAAAATTATATATATTATCATATATATACGGTCAAGTAATGAATGATCATTTTTATTCTAAGGTAGCGAATCACTGACCGTCGGCGCTACCAGACGGCTGCTGGGTGGGGGCTTGTCGCGCGGTGGCGCCGAGTGCCTGCCAGTCTCCACAGCCAATTCAGCTCGTGGCGACGGCAACGACAAAATCGCAAGAATAAACATCCATGCCTTCGTTCTGTCCTCGTACCCGGCCCACCTCGTAACCTGTGCCTCCGACATGTCATGAGCTGAAACGTGGGCTGCGGCGCCGAATCACTCGGCGTCGGCGCTCCCCGACGGCTGTTGGGTAGGGATGGCAATTGTGCCCGATTACCCGTGTACCCATGGGTAAATACCCTAATGGAGTCGGGTATGGGATGGATTTTTTACCTATGGGTAGGAAAATGGGAGGAAATCTCTGTCCATCGGGTAAACGGGTACGGGTACGGGTTAGCTCTACCCGTATTCGCCTCACCCGTTTACCCGTGAAATGGACTGACAAGTGGGCCCTCCTAATCCAGTAAACCCTTACATCTCCAGTCCTCCACCACGCCTCCAAGGCTCCAACCGACCAAATCTCGGGCGCTCCTCAGTCCTCCCACGCGACCATTCCACCGAAACTTCCCACGCGCCGCCTCTCCTCCTCGCGACCTCGCCGACACACCAAATCTCTGCCCTCGCCGCCCCTCGTTCTGCCGCCCCTCGCCGCCCCCTCGTCGCTCCTCGCCGCCCCTCGTTCCGCCGCCCCTCGTTCCGCCGCCCCTCGCCGCCCCTCGTTCCGCCGCTCCTCCACCGACCAGATCCAGCGCCTCCGCCGCTCCTCACCGCCCCTCGTCGCTCCTCGGCGCCCCTCGTTCTGCCGCTCCTCCACCGACCAGATCCGGCGCTGCCCCTCGTTCCGCCGCTCCTCCACCGACCAGATCTGGCGCCGCCCCTCTCCGCCGCGACTGCCAGGTCCTCCGGTCCTCCCTTCTTTCCTCAGGTGAGCCTCCTCCGGTCCTCCCTTCTTTTCTGCACGCTTAGGTAGTGAGAACTGTTGCTCTGTCTGGAATCTGGATGTTTTCTTGCTCGCAAGAAGCTTGAGGTCACATCAAGCCCTGAGCAGTGGAGGAACAAGTGAAGATTTTTTATTACAAATGTTGAAGCTAGATGATGCAGTGAGATTGCACTAGATGGTGATTGTAGTTCTAGCATAGTGAGGCTGCATGCGCAAAATTTATGCGATGGATGTAATGCATGCCTTTTTAATTTGTGTCATGAGATGTACCGAAGCCTTTACATTTGTGAATATGTGATGTACTCAGTTCGCGGGTAAACGGGTATGCCCGCGGGCGACGGGTATGGGCGGGGTTTTTTACCCGTGGGCGGGTACGAGTATGCCCGTGGGCGAAAAATGGGGTCGCGGGTACGGGTATGGGCAAACACTACCCGCACCCACCGCGCCCGATTGCCATCCCTACTGTTGGGTGTGAGCTTGTCTCGCGGTGGGCGCCAAGTGCCTGCCAGGCTCCACTGCCAGTTCAGCTCGTGCCGACGGCAATTATGGCATGGGCGGAAAGCGCCCGCACGCACTGGCAGTCGCGGCAGCCGTATGAGCCATCCGACAGGCCTCTGCACGCTGCTCGGTCCTTGGCCAG